>JBBYHL010391662.1:0-21398 GCA_038381835.1 Adansonia madagascariensis
TTTTTTTTTGAAATTATTTTTTAATTTTACTATTTTATAATAATTATCAATCCATTCACTTTTTCTAAAATTCTTTCATAAATTATTAGAGAAAATATTCTTATAAATTTAAAAAAACCCCTTGAGTCCTAGGACTCAAAAATAATAGATTGTATTAATTTTATTATTTTTTTTAGAATTATTTTTTTAATTGCACACTTTTATAATAATTACCAATTTATTTTTTTCTGAAATTCTCTCGGACGAAAATAATTTTATAAATTTACAAATTTTACTATTTCTTTTTTGAAATTATTTTTTCTAATTTCACTATTTGTAATAATTATCAATCCATTCACTTTTTCTGAAATTCTTTCATAAATTGTTGGACGAAGATAACCTTATAAATTTAAAAAATACCCCTTAGTCTTAAGACTCAAAAATAATAAATTGTATTAATTTCACTCTTTTATAATAATTATCAATCCATTCCCTTTTTTTTTTAATTCTCCCATAAATTGTTGGATGAAAATAACTTTATAAATTTGAAAAATACCCCTTGAGTCTTAGGACTCAAAAATAATAGATTGTATAGATAGATGAGCGAAAGGAATAAGGAATTAATAATGTGTTTGGTTTGGCAGAGTAGCAATTTCATTCTGCCTCTATTTCATGCACTATATTAATCAGAAGATTTGTTTCATCGAATGACTGAATATGTGGAAGAGACCTTCTATCTCTATTCCACAACATCTTATAATAGGGATTGAGTTGGGGGATTTGAATGGCTATTAGACCCTATGAGAAATAAGAAGAAAAATTTTTTTATCAAAATATCCTTCCCCAAAAGTTCCAATAACAATTATTATCCCTAACAAAAATCAAAACCTAGCATCATACTCAACACATTTCAACCATTCCACCAGTATTAAAAAAAAAAAAAAAGTTTAGAAAAGAGGTAGAAACTTTCTTTCTCTTAAGGTTTTGGTTAAGGGTTATTATAGAAGGTTTTAAGGCTTCAAATTTATAGAAGAAAAAGAAGAAGAGACAAAAAGGAAGAACATATCTATTTTAGACTAATAGCCAACAGCAAAATAGATAATGAAAGTCACAGGCTGTAAATGTAGATCTAGGTTTTTTTGGGTGAATTTTAGGAAAAACCCAATCAAGAAAACAAGAAGAGGGTAATGAGAAGAAGCTTTAGGTGGAAAATGGAAAATTTTCTAGGCTAGGACAACGACGGCAATCGATGAAACACAGCAACAATCAACCAATGTCGTAACATTCCAAACACAAATCTAATACACTAAACTTGAACAAATAAAATTTATATTTTCGTATTGGGGTATGAGTTAATTGTTGAATGAATCGCACGTCCAACTTAACTTAGAATGGTCATTATGAAATGACCTAATAATTTAAAGTTGCCATCTATCTAATTTTAGCTAGGTGAAATTAATCACCTATTGGGCTCATATTTTAAGAGTTACGAAACTTTTAAAAACAAGCTCCAAGGTCTACATTCGATACCTCTTAATTATGCATTAACTAAAGTCTTGATTATAATTGGTTTTAATTTTTTTATATTTAATCATAATTCTTCATTTTTTTAAACTATTTATAATTAATATTACTTTCCATTTTAAGTAAATCAATTTTCATATTTTTGGGAAAATTGAAAACTTTGATTTACTTGTTTAAAGAGGATATTCATTTCTATAAAATAATCGATAAGGTGACTTTCATATATTAAAAGCATACCTATAGATTATTTTAAGTGAAGGATATCGCTCGAATTTTTTCAAAAATCTTATATTATTTTTGAAATAAAAATATTATATTATTATTAACATATAAAAATTTTAAATTCAAAGCATAACATCATTAAAATGACTCCAAAGTACATTCATAAAATTATAAAATAATCTAAATGGATCTAACACGCATGGACATTATGGAATAACCGTAAACTATAGAAAATGATTTAGATGTATAAATTTCGCATAATAATTCATGTCATGAAAATGACTTAAATATCTCTAAAATATATGAAATTGCATGAAAGTCCATTGATCATAGAAAATGACCTAAATGATATTAAAACACATGAAATGACATAAAAGTCCTTTAGTCATGGAAAATGACCTAAATAATATAAAAATACGTGAAATTGTATAGATGGTCCTGAAACACGGCAAATTATTAAAATGATGCAAAAAATGCATGAAATTACTTAATAACCCCTAAATCATGAAAAATACTAAAGTGACCTTAAAATGCATGAAATTGTATAAATGGTCCTAAAACATGGCAAATTACTAAAATGATGCAAAAATGCATGAAATTACTTAATAAACCCTAAATCATGAAAAATGACTAAAATGATGCTAAAACGCATGAAATTACATAATAACCCCTAAATCGTGGAAGATGATTAAAATGGTTCTAAAATGCATGAAATTACATGGATAATCCTAAAACATACAAATTACTAGAATGACCCTAATGTGCATAAGATTGCATAAATGATACTTTTAAGCTTCTACCACTCCTAAATGCAACCATAAACATTTTTTTCTTAACAAAAGCATAAATGGGGCATTAACATAAATGGATTTATCATTCTGCATCGTGACATCATCATAATCATAATATTCTCATGAAAAATACATGGACATGTGAATTATTATTGTAATGCATGAAAATATCATAAAATGCATTTCATATATGATTTTAAACTTAAAATAGCCTATTAACATGGACACATAAAGGTACACTAACGTGCATAGTGATGTTGCCATAAGCACAATATTTTCATGGGAAATGCATAGATATATGAATCATTATTATAATTCATGAAAATGTCATAGAATGCATGGATCATAACATAAAGTGGAACACGAGTAACATGGAAAGTCAATAAAAGTTGGAACATGAAGAAAAAGAAACTTAATGAAAACCACAAAAAACTAAAGAAACTTAACATAAATCATTTGAAAAACAAGTTTTCTTGATGGAAAAATGATTTTTATGAAAATTTAAACAAACATTATCAAAGAAAACTAAACTAAAACGTTTGGAGATTATTGCTCAAAGTTTGGCCATAAACATGGTTTTTAACCTTTGGCAAAAAACCATCACCTAACCATAGCTTAGGATCTCAAACTCACATAGAGAGGAAGAAAGATATGAGATGAAAGTAGAAATTGAAAGAAAAATAACTTAATGCTGAAGCTTGAAGAAAACCCACTCTTTTTTTTTTTCTTTTTTTTATTAATTTCTCCTCTATTTTTTGCTTTCTCTTTAAGTTTCTGCCCATGGTTGGCTAGGACCTAGCTCCTTCCTTTATTTTGGATGCCTTAAGAGGTTTAAAACCTCCCCTAGCTGATTAGCCATGATCCCCATGCACATCACTATTTTCTTAACAATTTACTTAAGCCTACTTGCAAGCAAACCATCTAACTCCTTAAATGATCTAATCAAAGGCTGAAATCCTCCTAAATGTGGAATAATTTCAGCTAAGTTTGGTGGAAAACTCAGATGTAAGGCTTCAAAGAGAAACCAACATTCAATGTGGTCATATCTTAGTTTCATGTAAAAAAGAGCTTTTAACTCTAACTCGAAAAAGCACCCCATTGAATTTCAGCTTAACTAAACTTGAAATGTTTAGAAGACAACCAAACTAAATGTTATTTAGTTCTTATACATGATCTGAGCAATAATCTCATTTAAACTTTAAGGGCTTAATCTATATGGAAGGTTGTCATCCCTATTTTAATGTAAAAATATTTATGAAGGACCTCTTGTATAGTTATAAAATGTTCCAAGGCCATTAGGAAGAAAAAATGTAAGAAAACTTAGGTGAAAAGCTTATTGATGATGAAAATTTTCATGCAGTATCTATACATAAATGTTTGTATCAATACAGGTGTTTTCCAAAGCCAAAAATCCATAAAAAATGGCATCATATCGATAGAATATGCATTATATCGATATAATGAGCATTTTATCAATACAATATTGCCTTTTATTGATGTAATGCATGTTCTAGGCTTGGAATAACTAAAACATGATGATGTATTGATACATTAATGAAATGTGTCAATACATCTTTATGGATTTTATAAAAATTACATTTTTATATCTTTATCTATATAGTCCCTAGGCATTTCAAACATTTCCTAATAAAAGTCATCCCATTTTTTTTATTTTTTATTATTTTATTTTATTACTTTCCAATTAAATCCTAAGATATCAGGGATTGGTAAGGGAAAGAAATGGGTGTATTTCATCTGAAGTCTTGAATGGGCCATAGTTTGCTTCGAAAAAGACTTGGATAAAATTAGGTATGTACAACAAGATTTTGGATTTAGGTTGTATATAGGTTTGTGTCATGAAGACATGAACAAGAGGCAGTGCGAGTAAAGAAAGAGTATGAGGGGGAAAACTAGAGGAGAGAGAAAATTAGGGTATTTATCTAGTAAGTGAAAATTAAAGATCATATTTATTAAATATAAAATTTTAATTATTATATTATATTATTTATAAATTTCTAATACATTGATTTTTATTTAAAAATATATATTAAAAATATATTAATTAATAATTTGTTTTATATTTAGTATATTTAATATAATATTAAGACATTAATTTATTTTTATTATTAAAATATGAATATTTTATATTGTATATTATTAAATATATTTAATTATTACATTAATATTTTTTAAATATTTTCAATATTAAATATTAAAATTTTATTTAAGATATATATAAATATAATATATTAAATAATTAATTTTTTAATTTATATTTCAATATATTTAAAGAATTGTAAACACCATATTTTATTTGGGCTCCTAATTGACTTTTTTCTTAGTTTAGAGGTTGAATTGTTTTTTATAGGTTTTGATATTTTCGGATGAGTTATAGATAATAGAAAGGTATAATTGGAGGATTTGGTAATTTTTTGTAAGCTTAGTTTAACACAATAAGATATCTAAGTTTGATTGTTTGATTTAAGGAGGAAAATTGGGAACCACATCTCGAAAATTTGAAAAAGTCAAAGTTGACCAGTAGAAGTCTTTTAAGGTGATTAGAGTGTTTATTGAGGCTATTTGGGTGAAAAATAGATTTGTTTTGAAAGTTATTATTAAAAGTCAACAAAGTTACAAAAGTCAACTATAAGCAAAGTCAACCATAAAAAATCAACATTTTAGCCCAGAATTAGATTTTAAAATTGGAAGAGTTCTACAATTCATATTTCAAAATTGATTAAAATGGAATAAAATTGAACATGGACTTTAGGTCAATAAGTTGTAATCGAGAACCGGTCCATGAAAGGACCAAGGAATTTTAGAATACTGGAATTCCTGAAGGCTTAATTTGAGAGGTTCAGGATAAAAAATTTATATTTTTTTTGAAGAAAATCATTAAGGCATATTTTTATTGCAGGGTGGAACATTTAATTGCACTATTACATAAACAAATCATGACCAATTGGATGACAAAAAAGTTGTACATAGATTAATATAAGAATATAGCCTTGGCCATATTTCCCATGTGATTAATGTGCCAAATTTTAATCGTCTATTCATTAAGGATAGTAATGTTATTTCCCTTAAGTTAGTTAGGAGGTTAATGATTAAGCTAAGATCACCCTGGAGTGATCAAAGCTTAAAGCACTAACTTTATAACCTATAAATAGGAGTGGTTAGCCATAATTTTACAACCTTTAAACACTTACAAATTTCAGAAAATCCAGAATATTCATTTTTCTCTCAAGCTCTCATCATCTTTAGGAGAAAATCAAGCTTAATTTCATACTATTCTCTTTAATTTCAATTTAATTTCATGATTTAAATAATTGGTTCATGGTTCTTGTTACTTGAATAATGTTCGATCGAGGTGTTTTCATGTGCTTTAAGTTTCAGCCATCTTGATGCTATAATGTCTTTAGTTGATTTTGAGCTATGATTTGCTTGATTTCATGTTATTCTAAGCATGACTGAGTGATTAATTGTTGAAATTTAACTTGAAATCATGTTTAGAGAGCTTAACCTAGGTCTGACAAGATGAAACTTCTAGATCTAAGTTTCAGCCAACCTAATTGCTTAGGATTTTGATAATTTAAGTTTAATTAAGCTAGAATCTAATGATAGAAATTTAGATGATGAAATCATGATTCTCTATCTTATTATGTTGTTCGAACATGAGCAAATGAAGAAACTTCAATTTGGCTAGTTTAGATTTATAGGATCTTGAGTTTAATTAATTTAATCTTGCATGATATTGCTAATTGAGCTAGTCTAAGCTAAAATCGAAGTAAATAGAACTTGAATCTAGTGCTAAATGATGAAATTCTAGGATCTTGAACTTGTGGAAGCATTTGAACAACCTAGAAAATCCTTAGATAGGTTTGGCCATGATAGTGTTTAGGTGTGCTTGAGTGGGCTTTACATAATTGATGCTTAAATGATGAAATATAGATGAAATAAGTTGAATTTAACTTGGGTAAAGTAAATTGATGCTTGATTGAATGAATTTTGAAGCTTACTTGTTCAATTGTTGAGCTTAAATGATTGAAAGCATGTTTTGATTATTAATCATGTTGATTGGATTGAATCCAAGCTTTTTTTTTATGTGTGTTTGATTGTTAATTGATGAGATTTTGATGAGAATTGATGTTTAGATAAGCATGAATGATTTGGTCATGTTGATTTTATGATTAGAATAGGTTTGTGGATGATTAGTTGGTAGAACTATAGGTTAGCATTCTATGTGTTTGATAAAATGCATATTAGAGTGTTCAGAAAGTATAAAACCTCATTTTTCTAAAAAGATCCCTTGAGGGGAAGTTTTGGTTCACTTAATCAATAGGTGAGTCAATGTTTGGTTTTGTTTAGTAAAATGACCAATTTGGGGATATTAAATAAAATAGCTTGATTTAGAGTGATTGAGAGCAAATAAAAATGTTTTTAAGTGTTTTCAAGTGTTCAGTTGAGTCTAAATTTGGTGAGCTTCAATGTGAGTCATTAGGCGATGTTTAGGTGAGTCGAATTGTGTTATTTAGAGTCATTTTGGTTGCTGGTTTCAACACATAAGTGAATGGCATTGGTGTTCCTCTCATTTGTTAAGGATAAATAATAATGAATAAGAACAATAAAAATGGAGATATTCACATGACTTTGAAGCATGTTGCCAATGTCGGAAAACATAGTTCTAGGTCTTGGCACTTAAAAGTCTTTATTGTTTCCTCATATAGAATATTCATAGAGTTTATATGGTCTCATTGCTAAATGTTCGAACATCCAAAAACATGTTTCAAAAATTTGACAAAATGCTTTATTATCACAAGTTGTGTCAGAGTGACTATTGCAATCAGCTTAGTAATTCCATAAGAAAGATATATTTCGAATGGGTTATAGGCCTTAAGAATTTTTGTTAGTATTTTTCTGTGATCCTCATTGATTGGGTTATGTAAAAGGATTTTAAAACATTTGATTTCGTGATCGGACAAATATAAAAAAAATCCTGAAACATGAGTTGTTTGCACAGCTCTATTTCAACGCTAGTTAGTAATATGAACTGTTTTTTATGGGATAATCATTTTAATGTATTTTCCTTATATTTTTATATTAAATAGAATGTATAAGCTTGCCAAGCATGTATGGCTCGTTCAGTGGGTTTCAGACAAATCAGGAAGAAAATTCTGGAGGCAGGCTAGTCGGACATGCTATGTGATGGAGTAGCATCTAGCTAAAAAATTTACATGACAGCCAAAATAATTATCTAGCTTTTTTTGAATATTTTTATTAGAGAATTATGAGTTAGCATTCATTAACCATGTCACTAGTTTAGAATAGTAATTTTCATTTCAAACTGTGCCACCAGTTAAGAATAATGGTTTTCATATTGAACCTACATACTTTCACGTAGAAAGTACACATTAAGAATATGTTCATCATATTAGGTCATTTTTAGGTCATAGAGTCCGTTTTTTTTAATAATAAAATTATTTTTTATAAATAAGGCAATGTCTCCTAATTAAATTAATATGTAAGATTCCTACCAGTATATGTGAGGAATTTTACGAATTATTTTAATAGCGAAATATCCTTTTCAAATAGGAAGTCGGGATCTTTCAACTTTGGAAAAATAAAACTTTTCATATTTCGCATGGTTCTCCAACGGGATACGATAGAGAATTCATGTCCACTTAGTTCTTGGGAGGGTACAAATAATTTTGTGATTTCAAAATGTAATAAAACCTGACTTTCTCGGAATAATAAATTTTTTAATAAAATATTATGAGAATTATAATTAAATATCGAATATTAAAATCGAATAAAAATCAAATTTATTTTAAAACATGATTAATAAGGTATCGATTGCCGGGAATCATGAGAAGGTCGATCCTTACTTGTGATTATAACAACTCTCGGACCTTTTCAAGCGATCTCTGGTATGTGCGTAGACCTCAGAGTTTGTTTTTATAGGTTTCGTAATCTTTAAAATATAAACTCCGACAGGTGTCTAATCTCACCTGGCCAAAATAGATTGGTGGCGACTCCAAAAAAAATGTTCGTTTCGTAACGACTATTCAGAGAAGTCGGGTGAGCGATTCATCTCAACAACTCAGTTCCCAAGTATGAAAAATAAAGTATAATAATCATGATATAGGCCCCTAGAAATAAAAGGAAGTAATTATATATAGATATTTATATAGAAACAATAGATACATTCACCATTTTAAGTCGGGCTGATTAGGATTCGTATCCGAGCCACATTGCGATAATGAGCATAATAGTAAACTGACAATAATAGATAAGTACTACATGACATTAACTTGTTCCACAAAAATATGCATAAAGAATTAAAGATAAAGTTTTAGAATTCATACATGGAATTTTTTGACATATTGAAAGTTAATAGGCGCAACAATGGTATTGTTCTTCGGATTGATCAACTTGCAATAACCACTCTCATTCACTTCATGTACAATATAAAGTCCTTCCTATTTTGGAGTAAACTTAAGAGCTGGGGTTCTTTTTCTGATGTGTTTAGCGGCATGAAAGATTAGATCACCTTTTTCAAAATTTCTCGCTTCAAAATTTCTATTTCTCACTGGCTTATCATAAGCTCTACTTAATCTCCTTTGATACACTGTGAGATTCTTCTTTGCTCTATCCTATCTTTCCTCCAAAGCTTCTAACTCCAACATCTATACCATCATAATCAAGTTTCACATTTAGTGCTAACCTTACAGATGGAACTAGTATCTCTGGAAGAAGTACTGCTTCTATTCCATAAACAAGTGAAAAAGGTATTGCCTTCGTAGGCTCACATTTGGAAGTCTTGTAAGCCCTTAGAGCCATTGGTAGGGCATCTCCTCACATCTACCATCCTACTTAACACCTTAAGTAATGTCTTATTAGTAGATTTGGCTTGGCCATTACTTTTCGGGTACTAAAGTGTTGACTTAACATGATCTACATCATACAAAGCTAACGATTCCCTTACATTACTATTAACGAAAGGCATTCCATTATCTAACAAAATTCTCTACGATATTCTAAAATGGCAGATAATATTTTCCTGGATGAAGTTAGCTACTGTAGGACCTGCTGCTTTCTTCAAGGGGATAACCTATACCTATTTTGTAAAACATTATGTTGCTGCCAATATCCAAGTATACCTCTTAGAAGGACGATTGATAAGCCCAATCAGATCAAATGCCTAAGTGTGAAAAGGCCAAGGAATGGTAATGCTGTGGAGTTCTACTGTTGGAACATGTATAACATTATTGTAGATCTGACATGGATAACATGTCCTTGCATGGTGTGTAGCATCAGCCTTCATTGTTGGCCTATAATATCCCGTCTAAAAACTTCTCATACAATTTCCTCCCCCCTTCATGCTTTCCACTACTTGCGCCGTGTACTTCATTCAATAATGAGGTCACACACTTTAAAGGTTTCCTAGAAAATGAGACTCAAAATGGGTCATTCTCATTTAGAAGGAAACGTTGAGCTCTCTGCTTAAGTTGTCTAGCATCTTATCAATTAGTTGGAAGAACTCCATTTCTAAGATATTCAATATAAGACCTACGCTAATCTCTAGCACTTCCCACAAAATGACATTCATGTACATGTGGTCATTCAGAGCACCTCTTACAAGATATTTGTAGTTGCAAAGCATCCTTAGCCATGGTTAGCTAGAAGTAACCTGCTCTTTGTAGTAGACGATGTAATGGTGGACCTTCCTCCCTACACCACTGCTTATGAGTTGCTTCTAATCTTTCTTTTGCCTTATTTTTGGAAACACGTCTTACTAACACTCCACCAATATTTCTATGATATAGTACCCCATGAATTAAAACAAAATGCTTCAAATTTAGAATATTGGCAGAAGTAGGCTCAAGTAATGTGTGCTTGCCAATCTTCATCATCATTATAGTCTGGAGGCTGAAGTAACTAACTAACTGGGCAAGGTAAATTCCTTCTAACCACTGAAATAACGATGTTCTGTCTTTCCTCTAGAATATGAATTTTTGCAGCTAAGGTAGCAAGTGCATCAGCATACATGTTTGCGGCTCTTAAACTATGCTCACATCTAATAGTCTGAAACTTCTTCCACAAAGCTTGCACAAAAGTTCTATAAGAAGCTAGCATAGGTTCCTTCAAAGCAAACTCACCATTAACCTACTTGATAATGAGATTAAAATCTCCATAGATGCACAGCTTATTAATACCAATAATAGTTGCTGCGAACAACCTTAAAATAAGTGCTTCATACTCTGCTTGATTATTGGTACAGGGAAAATCCAACTTAAATGCCAAGAAGATTGGTTCTCTACCTAATTTTAGCGAGTTTAACTCTAGACCTAAAATTAAGGAGTTCCATTCTCTACTTGATTTATCATCCCGAGAGATGTCACTTCCACTTAAAGAAAAAGAGGTTAAATTAAAACTCTCCATCAAGGAATTGACTACTCTACCAGAAGGCATCAAAACTATATCAACCTCTCCTCTATGCTAGTTGAAGAGCCATCAAAATACAAACTCTATTCCCCTTCTTTTACATCCATAAAGCATATTTCTTCATGCAATTTACCAAGAAGAGAATCTGGCATAACCTTATCATGTTAAGATGGAAAATAAGATAGCAAGTTTAATAATGCTTGAGACTTTATGGCCTTTGGTTGTGAAATTGATATCAAACTCGCTCACCAACAAAAGCCACTTTGCTATCCTACCTAATAGAGCTGGCTTGAAGAGTAAGTGCTTAATAGGATCAAACCTAGTGACAGCAATGAGTTTTTAAGCTAGGAAGTAATAACAGAGTTTTTGAGTAGCAAACACCAAAGTAAGATAATATTTCTCCATTCGTGGATAATTCAACTTACTACCATGCAAGCATCTGCTTGATCATCAACTTCTTGTACCAATAAAGCACCTATAGAGTTAGGAATAGAAGTAAGGTATAAAATCATTGGTTGACCCTTAGCTAGCATCATCATCATCATTAGAGAACTCAGGATCTGCTTGATCTTCTCAAAAGCTTTTTGTTGTTGTTCACCCTACACAAAAAGAAACCATTTCTTCAATAGGCTCCGGAAGGGTGTAATTATTTCTCCTAAAACTGGAAACCTCCTAATGTATGAAACCTTTCCTAAAAAACTATTGAGTTGCTTTTAATTTGCTGGCGAAGGCATAGACTAAATAGCTTTTACTTTTGTTAGGTCAACATCTATACCTTTTCTATGCACCATAAAGCTCAAAACTTTCTAACAGTAACACCAAAAGCATACTTCAAAGGATTCATATGAAGTTTGTACTTTTTACACCTGTCAAACACCCTTCTCAAATCTTTTAAGTGATTGGAGGCTTTCTTGGACTTCACCATAATGTCATCCATATAATCTTCCATGCAGTCATGTATCATATCATGAAAGATTGTTTTCATAGCATGTTGATAAGTCACCCTCGTATTCTTTAATCCAAACGTCAAAATAGTGTAATAAAAGTTGCCAAATGGAGTTCGAAAAGCTATCTTCTCTATATCACTTAGAGCCATCTTAATTTAATTATATCTGCTGAACCTATCCATAAATGAGAACATTTCATGACCAACAGTACCATTAACCATAATGTCAATGGTTAGGAAAGGAAAATCATCCTTGGGACATGACTTGTTTAGATCCCTAAAATGAACACACACCTTAATTGTCCCATTCTTTTTTTTACTAGCACAACATTTGCTAGCTAAGTAGGATGATGTATAGGTTTGATGAAACCTACCTTAAGCAACTTATTTATCTCCTCTTTAATCTCAGTCTCCACTTTATGTCAAAACACCCTGGCTTATTACTTAACAGGTTTACTCCCAGAAGAGATTTACAATTCATAAGTAATAAGGCTCTCATCCATCTCTGGCATTTCTTCATAAGACTAAGAAAATACATCTCTATACTCCTATATAAGCTCAACTAATTAAGTATTCTATCTTCTAAAAGATTCTTGCTTATGGATAGAGGTCTTACTGGTTTTCTTTCCCCTACCATATTGATCTTTTCTAACTCATCCCCTTGGGGCTTTGGCTAATCTTGCAACTATTCTGGTGCTTACACTAACTCTTGCATTTTTTCATATATGGGTTATATTTAGGGACAAGACAGCTGTTGATTAAATGATTCCTATAGTATAGAGTCAAAAAAAGGTTTTTCTCTTAACTCCACATCCCGTCATAAGTAATAAACTGTCTTTTCATCTTCACGTGTGTATGAGCTGACTCTAATATCTTGTACTCTTTCTTTCACTTTCTTACTTGCACTTGCATTCCCATACTTCTTTTTTTTCTCCTTGATGTTTTTCTTCTTCTTACCTTCTTCATCCTTCTTCCCCATATACTCTTCCCATTTTGGAAGTGGAACCCCAATAGGTCTAGTAATAGAAGTCTCTCCCTCCTCTACTACAACCTCAAAGAAGGAAGCCTCTGTATAGTTTACCTCATTCCGTTTAAAAGGTGCCTTAGTGGCAGAAATAAAAATTTCTTTCCCCTTTCAATAACCTCTGATACATTGATGACGTGAAGAGGGAATGATATTATGAGTGTGTAGAAACTTTCTCCCTATGAGGACATAGTAGGCCACATCTGCATCAATTACATGGAAGCAAGTTTGATCCTGAGCAGGCCCCATTTTAAAATTCACTGTTACATGCCCTAAAGTTTTAATCTACTTGCTATCGAACAAAGTAATGGTCATGGGACACCGCAAGCTCTTAACATGTATCTTCACTACCCTCAAGGTAGACAAAGGCATAAGATTCACATATGACCTATCATCAATAAAGGTTCATTTAATAGGATAGCCATTTATACTACTCTCCACATAAAGAGGCTTGTTATGGTAGAGGTATGGCATGCATATGTCTGCTTCTATAAACACTATTGCATTTTCATATCCAGAAGATATTTTCCCTATAGGCTTTCCTACTAAATGACACTCTCCATATTGTCCACCAGTAATCTTTACTAGTGATAAAGCTGTTTCCCTTCTGGATTCTTTCGAAAATCCTAACTAATCAAAGAAATGTCTGAAGTTTGATGTTTTTATGAGGGAATTTGCAATAGAAGAAGTAACTATTTTAGCTGCCTGTACATTTTCAGACTGAGCATTTGGAGGAGTGGAGTCATCATTCGATGCATGACTAATAATGTTCACATGTCCTTTTGCATTCTGATAAGCGGGTAGGAGATTGTTTTGAACTCTATCAATGATAATCTCCTTAGCCTGTATCCTCTGATGAAATATTTTACAGAGGTTTCTACACTTCGTAGTAAGGTAACCTACCCTTCTATGAAAATCATAGTACCTTAAGTTAACTTTTTCCTCAACGGTTGAGGGTCTTGGCATATAAGGCATCTTTATGTTACCATCTTTCATCCACTCTTGAAGAAAAGCTTTCACTCTATCTACTGGAACCAAGAATGAAGGCGGTAGGTCAACCCCATTATCTTGCCTCCTTCTGAGGTCATCCCTTCTGGGACGTATGTTAGGCCACAATGGACCTCTTATTTCCCTTGTACCTTCTCCTTGGATGGCATTAACTATAGGAGTACTTCTTCTCACGAACCTATTATTTCCTTTTTGTCTCGTTACAGTATTATTGGTTCTTCTGGCAGCCTTCACAAGTGTAGCAAAGGTTGATAGGGGCAAGTTCTCTAAATGCACCCTATATTCATCAAACATCCCCTTTATGCACACCTTCACTAACTCTTTCTCATCATGTGAGTCTTGGATGTCCAACACCCTTTCCCCAAAGCGTTGGATGAAATCCATAAGGTCTTCCCTCGACTTCTGATGTTCTCTCCCTAAATCAATCAACGTGACCTTTTTCTAGGTAGAAAATAATTTTTCGCCAAACATTCTACACATGGGCCTGTATAACTCCACGGAACCAAAAGCAAGATTGACATACTAGGTGTATGCCTTTTCTATCAGTGACTTAAAAAATTCTTTTAACTTTAAGTCATCATCCAATCTGGCAACCTCCAATGTCTCCACAAACTTTATCACATGCTTACGGGTATCACTTTCCATTAAACTACTTAAACTTAGGACTAGTGTAGTCTTTTAGGTATGGTTTAGCAGCTACCCTAGTAGGGTATGGAAGCTTAAGATCAAACTTAGAAAAACTAAGGCTTTTATTCTTCTAATCAAGCAATCTCTCGAGCTCTTCCTTTATAACAAAGGTTTGAGTTTCAATAGTCTGTGCCACCAATATGGAAGTTTCAGCTTAAGTTCAATTTTTAGTGGGAGTTATTTGGGTTTTAGTGTTTAGGATATGGATAGTGGTGTTGTTTAGGCCAAGAGTTCCATAGGGTACAGGGTTAGAGGCATCAGATGTGCTTTTTCCATTGCCTTTTATGATGGGAGTAACTCCACCAGAGTTGTTTTCATTTTTGTTATTCGTAAGCTAGACATATGAGGTAGTAGTGTTAGAGGAGGATGTAAAATGAGAAATTGTCTCCATTATCTTTCTGTTATTTTCTTAAGGCATTTGCATTTTTTCTTTGTTAGCTTTCATCATCTTCATTAGATCCCAGATGTGTTTTCTCTATTACCTTTTATGATGGGAGTAACTCCACCAGAGTTGTTTTCATTTTCATTATTCGCAAGCTAGATATGTGAAGTAGTAGTGTTAGAGGGGGATGTAAAATGAGAAATTATCTCCATCATCTTTCTGTTATTTTCTTAAAGCATTTGCATGTTTTCTTTGTTAGCTTTCATCATCTTTATTAGATCCTAGATGTAAGATGGGACCGTTGTGTTTTGGTTTCCATAGAGTCTTCCATATTTTCGATGAAGCAAAGTCTGAAAAGTTTAACATAGTGCAATCACTCCTTCCTAGTGGAGTAGCCAAAATGTAATGGGTTCTTTTTTAATGGATGGGGAAATGTTGCAAGCCAGTAAAATAAGATGTAATAAAGAAATGACAAAAAAGAAGATTGGAGCAGACCGTGGAAGACAAGTAAAGTCGCAGGTAGTGATGATAAAGGTTGTCAATGGTTGAAGATGGTGAAGGTTACGGTGGTTATACGATTTCTGAGAAAAGAAGTTGTAGAAAAATCTTTAAAGCTATAAGTTTACCAAAAAAAATGACCAAATATCCCCAAATAAAACTTTGAAATCCTTATTTATAGCCTCTCCATAAGAAGTTTTAAGATTAGTGGGTTGAGGTAGAAGTTACAAAAATAGTGGGTTAAAGTGATTATGGGAAGTTACTCCCTTATGGATGTTTTAGTAACATAGAGTGGACATTGGTTGTATGACAGCACGCTTAAAATATATTACCCGTGTAATGAAAAAATAAGATAGCACTTGTATTCCAGGGAAAGGTTAAGAACAGCACTTCTTAACAATTTTCATATCTGAGCCTCTAAGCCATACTCTTCAAGACATCCCAAACATGGAGAAAACCCAAAAATCCTGCCAACCTTCCGAGGTTAACTCCATGGTCATTATTGCGTAAAACTTTCTGTGTTAGATAATGCTACTACCAAATAGTGTCGTACCAAAGTACTTCTGTCAAAGTACTTTTGCCAAAATACTTATACCAAGGTACTTTGCCAAACTACATCTTCCAATGTACTTCTACTAGTGCACTTATGCCGAGGTACCTACGTCAAAATGCATATTTTCAAATACCTGTGTCATATGTCATTGACCCAAAATAGCCATCTACACACTCCATTAAATCAGGTAAAAACATAAGTAGTAGAATTTTGACTTCAACCAGGAAAGAAGAACTCATAATAAGAATAGTGAAAGGTTAGCTAACAGTAACTTAAAAAAATTTTCTTTGGTAGGTATTCAGTTTTCAAGTTCAATAGATTCTTAATATTGCAATTATTGTAATATGTTGTTTCCAAATTACAGTTGATGAAACTTTATCCAGTTATCTTTGCTATTTCTTTAAAACAACACATGAAAATAACTTTAATGCTTTCCTTTTAGCCTTCAAGTAAAAGAATGATTTTTCTTAAATGCCCGATTCATCTAAACTATCAACAATACAGTATACATGTATGACTAGAAGCAATATATAAATTCAGAGTAAATGGCTTAATTATTGAGCTTTTTAGATTAGAAGCTAACTTTATGCTAAGCATCAAACATAGTATCTACTTACATTAAACAATGACTTAGGCTACCCTGCAAGAGTTACAAAATAAAATACATTGCATTATTGCATAGTTTTTTTTGTTAAAAAATTAGGGATAGAAACAATCAAAAAATTTCCCTGAATTAAAGGAATGTTCCAAAATGCAAACTTGTTTTTCATCCTAATTTGAGCTTATTATAAAGTTGGGCCTTCAAATTAAGCCCTATAATAAACGTGACAAATGAAGCCTTAGTCACTATCCCTCATAAACCTATATCCTACTCTCTTTCTTCTTCCCATCAAGTCTGCATACTACCAAACTACATTCATATGTCTATGTTTTCTTATGAAAAAAAGGATTAGAATTAGAATACCTTCTTTTATCTCAATATTTAATTAGATATATCTTTTTTTTTTGTAGCTTTAGAACTGAAATCACATGTGATGATTTTAATAGTTATCAAGAGTCTGTTAATGAGCATGTAGAATCTTCCATTTTTCCAACTTCTTCTTCAAGAAAGCGATCTGAAGCTTGAAAAGAGTTTATTGTGCTTGAACCTAATGAACAAAGGAGATATCAACAAAAATATGGAGATTCAAAGAAAATAAGTAAATGTATGCATTGTGGGAAGGTTTTAATTAGCAATTCTTATTCAGATACTAGTTCTTTGAATTGGCATTTGAGTAGATATCCTAAACCCCTTGTATGTAAAGATAAAGTGGGGGTAGGTGCATCAAGCAAGATAGAATCGGATGTCTATCGAGAAATGATAGCTGCATGTGTAATTGAGCATGGTTATCCATTTGAATAGGTTGAACATAGAAAAACTAAAGCCTTATGTTGCTATTTAAATAAGGGTTTCAAACTTATTTCTGGGAATACCTCTAAGGCTGATTACTTGAAGCTACATAAGAAATGAAAGAAAACTTAAATCTAGTTTTGAAAAAGTTTCAAATAGGATTTCTCTCACTTTTTATATGTAAAAATAATGTATATTTAATGGATATTTTTGTTTGACTGCTCACTATATTGATACTAATTGGAAGTTGAATAGCAAAATTTTGAATTTCTGTCATGTTGCACGCCTACACTCTGCAAATATTTTGTATAACATCATCTATGATTTGTTTAAAGATTGGGGAATTGAAAGAAAAGTTTTTAATATCACCTTGGACAATACAAGTAACATGTATAACATGCAACAAATGTTGTGTAGTCAACTAGGTCAACAAGATGCTTTGATATGCCATTGTCAATTTTTTCACATCCATTGTTGTGCTCATATATTGAATCTTATTGTTCAATACGGTTTAAAAGTGATTAGAGAAGGCTTGGTGAAAGTAAGAAATTGTGTGAAATATGTTGAAGTTCAGAAACTAGGAAGATTAAGTTTCGTGAATGTGTAGTTCAAGCTAAATTGACTTATTCTAAGGCATTATGGTAGGAAGTTCCAACTAGATGAAACTCAACTTATTTGATGCTAGAAAAGTTTCTCTACTATCTTGCTACTTTTAGAAATTTGGTAAGGCTAGATCAGACTTTCATTTTTTAGCCTTTTTTATGATATAGCTATCTTGTTTTTAGGAACTGAATATCCTACCTCTAACTTATATTTTCAAAGTATAAAAAAATTGAGAAAGAACTTTTATTTGAAGATCAAATCATTAAGTAAATGGCAATAAATATAAAAAGTAAATTTACAAAGTATTGGAAAGAACACACTTTGGTACTATCTTTTGCAGCCATACTTGACTCGCATTTTAAGCTGCAACTGTTGCAATTTATCTTCTCACAATTGGGTCCACAATATGAAAATAAGTGGGTACTAGAACAAATGAAAAAGCTTTTTAAAGAGTATCGAAGAAAATTTAAGGAGAATCAATTTGCTTTATCTAGTTACGTTGAAAAAAGTAGTCAAAAAGTAATTTATGAAGAAATAAGAGTAAGTTATATTTGTTTATATTTTAATATTAAATCATTAACTAAGAATTCAATATTTAGTTATTTTTAACTTTTATTTTATTTTACATTTATTATCACAATATGATAGTTGATTTTGTTTATTTTGTTACTGTAGGCTTTTTGTCATTTTGATTCTCGATCTAATTCAAATAGATCAGAGTTGGATATATGTTTAGATGAAGTTAGAGAGGACTACTTCTGGGACATTGATATTCTTGATTTTTGGAAAAAAATTAAGTTTGATATCTTCTTCTTTCATGAATGGCAAAGGATGTGCTAAGCATTCCGATCACTACAGTTGCATCAGAATCAACATTTAGCATGGGTGGTAGAGTTATTAACAAATGAAGAAGTTATCTTTTGTCTGAAAATGCAAAAATGTTGGTTACCACTCGAAATTGGTTATATGGTCATGAGGGTGAGATTTTTCTTTTTGCAAAACTTTTTCTAAATGATATTTATATGATTTAGTATATATTTTTAATTATATATTATATGTTGTTTTAGATGAGAAAAAAAATGCAATCACATTTGGAAAGGAGATTGGCCACCTTTAATTATTGTTTGAATTATCCAGAACTTTTAGTTTGTAATTATGCTTATAATTTATAACATTTTTATCTTTAATATTAGTTTCGCAATATAAAGAGTTAATATTGTGTTTTACTTCTTTTGTACAAAGGAAGCTGATGCAAGGTTCATTTACTTCCACTTGAGGCTTGAATGGATATCTTTATCTTGATTTTGGTTGAAATAAACGATAGACATGCTTGTGAATTAAGAGCACAATCAATTTGAATGAGATATACATAAATATACCGAGCTTACTTACTATTTTGTAATTGCTATAAATTATTACTATGTATGTTATCAAATTCTTATCATTGTACTTGTTCAGTATTTTGGATTCTTATATTATTACTATGTATATTCAATAGCACGTATGTTATTGGGTTCTTATAGTATTACTACATATGATATCTTTAGTTATTTAGTATTCTTATATTGCATTTGTTTTTTTTATCCTTAAAATACTATTGAATGTAATTTTTCAAAGTGCTTTCTGTATTTACTTTAACTTTTGTTTACCCTTTGTTGGGTTTGGGTATAGATATTGCTTGATAATACATATTAATTTTTAAGTTTTTTTTTTATTATGTTACTCTTATATTCTCTTCTACCATATTGTTAATCTAAGTCTAACATATGATTTTTTTTTTCATTTTTGATATAATATTATCTGTTTTGGCTTTCATATTTAATTTACCTTATTATTTTATTATATTATCATCAGACTCTAATTATCATTACTTGAAATAATGATTAATACTATAAGAATAATATTTAAATAAACACTTAAAATTTCACTAGTAAAATAAATAAGTTTTTAATATTTGATAAGTTCAACTAATTAAATTGAAGCAAATATAATAAATAAATGATATGCCTCGTAGACATTGACAATGTTTTCAAAGTTCATTATATAATTTATTTTTTGATAAAGTATTTTTCATCATATATAAAATATAAATTAAGTTTTTAATATTTAGTTAAATTACTAAAAGAATATTAAAAATGAAATTGATAAATTAAAGTTTTTGCTTTATAAAAAATTATTTAATTATAATTTTATCATATTTATTTTTAGTATTTAATTCGGGTTCGGTTTGGGTTCAGGTCTTGTCGGGTTTGAGTTCTTTTGGTTTCAGGTTCCTTTCAATTTGGATTTTTTCTAGTTTAGATCATTTTGAATTCGAACTATTTAAGATTTGAACTATTAACTTTTTGATCAAATCAAATTTAATTTAAATCTAAATTTAAATTTTTTAAAATAAATTTTTAAATTCAAGTTTATTTTGTCACTTCTATCTCCTATCTACTAGCAGGGCTCGTTTCCTCGCTTAAAAATTGACTCCATGGATTCTTCTCGTGCTTTACAGACAAATGTCAAGCATCTCATTATCAAGGTTTTTGTTTTTTTCTTCAAAAATTAATTTAACCAATACCTTGAAAATTCTATTATTTTTTGGATAATGTGGTTTTGATTTATTCTTTTGATTGCAAAGGATGATTTTTAATTATAGGTCTTAATTGAAAATGGTTAAAACAACTGTGGTGACTCGACGTGATGGGATATAGCAGTGAGGAGGTTGAGAAGTTCACGCGAACCGGTAAATATAAGAAGAAGAGAAAAGCACAGTGAGAAATATGAGAATTTTTATATCCTATTGTTGCAACATCTCTCTAAGATATATGTGATTTGAACATCACTGTAGTGTTTAATGTTATAGCTTATACTTTTGTTTTTCTTTTAAAATTATTACATTAGAGACGTCTTTGATGAAAATAATTGCAATTAAGTGATTAATTTATTGCGTTTTATCTACATAATTTCTATGGTTTTCTTCTAAGGCATCTATTTTATAGCATCGAAAATAGGTATATACTTCAGTTAATTTACACCACATATTAAAGCAAAAAAGCCTCCTCAACCTTACACACAAAAACAAAATATATTATCTCACAGCTTCTTTTATAAGACGACCAAATAAATTCTCAATTTTTCTATTATTCTCCTTTGGTTTTTTATATTTCATTTTGAATGTAATGTTCCTATCTTTTTAGGTTTTAATTAATTTATTTATTTATTTACTAAAAGCATTAAACTTTAAAGTTTTTATTTATTTATTTATTTACTAAAAGTTTTAAACTTTAACTATTAAAGTTTTACTTTAAGAAAGTAAAAAATAAAAGATTTCTAATACTGTATTAAGTGAAGTTTGCAT
>JBBYHL010392759.1:0-21363 GCA_038381835.1 Adansonia madagascariensis
TCATTTGGAGATCATTTACCAATGTTATATATAGTGGATATAAATGCATTTTATCATATTCATAAATAAACTATATATTTATAGCTTTGTTCAAGCTATATCCACTTTAATCATATTCATATGCACCATAGCATATACTAAATACCAAATGAGATCAGATAAAATTAGATAGTCACATTTGGATCTCCCAATATTTGTGACCATATTAATAACTACTATTAAGTAATAATACATACTTCATAAAAGATTTAACTTTCATATATAATAATGACTACATTATGAAAGTATATGACTATCTTATTTCTAGCCAAAACCACTTCTATATTGATAATAAATTTTTTAAAATAGTCCAACTTTTTATTTCATAAAACCAACATAAATTCATGTGAAAATAATAAAATAGGTTAAATAATCATAATTTTATTTAACACTTTTAATGTGGACTACCAAAATGTGTAACCAAATATAAAATCCATTTAGGTTTATGGTTGTTTTAAGTCAACCAAAATGATCCACCTTATATGTCCATCTATATAATAAACTTTCATTTAGTTTATTATATATATAATTGCCAATAAACATATATATTTTGCGTAGTCATAATTATTCATGAAAGATCTATATCATAAGCCACCAACAATATATAGCAGACATGAATCATAAGACCAATATAATAATTTGTAAGAAAAGTTTAGTAGTAACTTTTTCAAATACCTTTGCAAATATCTCATTATAAGCTGTAGAGACTTCAATACAACTTAATAAATATCTAAAAATCAAAGATTTTACACATAGATAATTAATTTAAATAAAAATTCACAAAACATACCTGGATGTAGAGCATTATGAAAACTTGAGCCGCCATTGATTGTCTCTTTTATCACTTCAATTTATTTGCATTACAAATTTAATTAAATATATAAAAAGAAAAATACGTACCTGACGCTCCATAAAATGCCTTTTACACATATCGTTTTTACTCTTGCCATGTCATCCCAAAGATTTGTATATTAACATGTTTATGTTAGGCAATGGTTTATTAAATACTGGATTTTGCACCTTTCATTGTATCCTTCTTCACCTTCAATCAAATTTCTCGTAAAATTACACAAATAACACCTTAAAATTGTTAGTACGTGGGGAATAAAAAACACGAGAAATTGACAAAAGCTTCAACGTGTGTAGCAATGCCACTTTTTATAAGGTTTTATTTGGCCCCACCATTAATTAGGTATGCAAAAGGGTTATTGGCGTATAAACCTCGAGGATACAATGAAGCCCTACGATTGATAGTGTTTTGCATTGACAACATCAATCCACTACGCACTAAGCAGTGTGTGACAAAACTAACAAAATTCTATTTATAGTTTTCTGTCTAGTTTTTTTTCTCTATGTCTTCCAAATGAGAGGGTTTTATTTATAGGCAAAGAAATGCCTCTTCATGTAGACATAACTTTTCCAAATACATATCCATTTAGATAGTCACACCACTGGGTAAATAACCAAGAGACACCACTCTTTATAATTAAGAGAAATAACTTTTGAAGACATGACCTTTGATATTATTTTGAAAATGTTCCAACATTATTCATTAAGCTTTTGAACGTTGATGATGCATTTGTAAGGCAAAGGACATTACTAGTGTCGTAACATGACTCAAGAATCACGGCATATCAAAATAGAAAAATTAACATGTTCGAAATAGGGCTTAAATGTTAGAGCGAATTGCTTGTCAAACTTTTCTATATGGCTATTAAAATAGAGGGGAAATTGGAGACTGTGTGATTGGACACCTATTAAAATTGATCCCTTTAAAATTTGAAAACTAGTTTTAAAAAAATTGATTTTATTATCTGCGTGAAAACTAGAGAAAGGATTTGGTTCCGAAGTAGGCTATGTGTAGGAAATGATAAAACCTCCACAATGCCTTAAATCGGTATGATCTAGCCATTTGTCATCTAAAGTTTAGTTTTCTCAATTTTAGATTCGATATTCAATCATAATCCATATATACTATAATGAATTTTAAAATAAATAACCCTAGCTTTACGAATTCAAAATTCCTAGAGTTTGAGAGAGCATAATATTTTCATTAAACAACTTTCAAGCTTGACATTTGAAAATGGTATTTTTAGATTAAGCACCCACACAATATCTTTCCCACCAGGGTGGCAAAAAATCCAAAAAAGGCCTCAATCTAAAAATATTGCCTTAAGTTATTTAAGAAGCAAAATTTGGATTTTTATGAATGCATTCATAACATTTTACACATATATGTGTGAGAAATTAATTATGACATATAATTCACAAAAATATATGAAAAGAAAAAAATAGGTCGATTGTTGGAATGCTCCAAGAAAAGTTGTGTATTGTAGCTCATTGGAAAGCTAATTCAAGATAATTTGAGGGAAAAACACTTAAAAATTTCCAAAATATCATTTAGTGAGTGAAAATGTTTTTACAAGTTGACCTACTGATGCTAGTAGATAAAAACAGAGGCAAAGGGTGATTTTTCGTGCATTAACACCCTAAATGTTGCTATCTTTGCTAATGACCCCTCATGACTTTATTAACACTGAAAGATGTCCTGTTAATAAACCTAGTTTGAGCCCAAATGAATTGGCACTCAACTGATGCAATAACTAACATGAATCCTAATCAAACCAAGACTTTAATGAAACTGTAGAACATTTGAATGCTCTTTAGTCTGTGGCCATACTTCTTTCCCTTTTCAAGAAGCCTTCCAAGCATTGTTGAGACAATAGAATGTCTTTTCAATGGTGTTGAAATAGCCTATTAACAGTACCCAAACATGTTCATACCACCTAATAAATGCCATGCTAATAGGCTCATAACAAAGCTCAATAGTCACTAGCTCAAAACCAAATTAAGGAAGCTTTAAAAGAAATTCTTATCATGGCCTTAATCAATATTTAATCTAAGCATAATTAAGTTTAATATGTCCCGCATTGATAGCAAAAAGGGTAGTAAATATAAACCAAGTTAGCTCATTATTTAAACCAAGTATGGCCTACCACGGGAGGGTTTTTGAAAACAAATTTTCAGCACTCCATTAAGCAAAATATTTTATCAAATAAGTAGTAAACTAATCATACAATAAACAAGAAAGCACAGGATCATCTCATGGAAAAGTTATAAGTAATTCTAACAAGAAACATAACCAACCAACTTAGCTTTTTTTCATCCACATTTCATCGAATATATTATAAACTCAGCTTCAAATCATCAAACACAAAGGAAAATATAATATTGTGGCATTTTCTTCATCATGGCTGAAATCTTCATTGTAGGATGTAGTCATCACAATAATAGGTTTTCACCAAAATTAACAAGAAATCATCCATACAACTTCATTTCATGGGATAAAATGCATGAACATGTTACAGCTTCATGAATCTTGAAACATATGAATGAGCATAGTGTACAACATTATTGATCACATCAAAACAAATTAAAAAAAGAAAGGATAGAAATTATACCAATAATGCTATCCAAATCCAAGCTTTTCTTTGCTTTTTCTTTTTTTGTTCAAGAGATTTTTTTTTTTGGTGTAGAAAATGAATAGCCAACTGGTAGAGAATGGATTGCTAGGTTAAAAAGATGACAACTTATTCTATTTATAATGGGATATTTTTTATTCATTACCCATATGTGACTCTTACATTCAAGATAACATTTTTATGCCACTAAATAATCTAACTTGATTAAAGTCCATAATGCCTTTGACCCTCGGTAAAACTAACACTAAAATAACAGGCCATATTAACTAATCAAATTCTACCATGGTGCACTATGTGATTACTCTTGTAAGTTTTTCTTCCTTATCGAATTGGTTCTTGCTTGATCTTGGAAAATTTTACTTGGATGTTCCCCTATGTTTCATAAAATATCCCTTAACGATATTTTTCACAAAAAAAATTGGATTTTCCAATCCTGGACCTTTCAAATTAAATTCTTAGGAATTCATTTTCTAATGTCTCCTTTAGACCCAAATTCACCTTAACCTTCTTTTCATGATTAATTTCATTATGTTGCAATCAATTTTGAATTTCGAGTTGCCAAACTTTTAAAATTTTAATGTCAACATTTTATCTCATATTTGAGTTGACTTTTGACATTAGTTGACATTTGACTTGTAAACTTTAATTTTGACCCAAAAATTGAGCCTCCGTCGAGTCTAATTTTTTCTAATAATTGCTTCATCCTTTTTAAAGGTTTTAACAAGTAAACTTATATCTTTCTTTCATTTCCATCGTGACCTAGGCTTCTCAGATTAAGACCTTGGGAATTTATTTTCTAAGATTTTCGTCAAAAGTGAACTTAATTGTTGCATCATATTGCCATTTTCTCCATATTCAATTTTAATATAGTGTATTCAATTTTGAATTCTAAGTTCTCCATCTTTTCAAATCTGAAAGTCAAATTTTGTACTAGCAAAAGTAGAGTGAACAATTTCACATCCTAGTGCGATGATTCCTTCATCTCATATCAAAGTTTGACTTTAACTTTTTGTTGGCTTTTTTTGATGAAGCCTTTTCATAACTTTAGTGGACCTGAAATATTACCTTGCCTTTCATTGAATCCTTCTTTACAAATTGGTATGGTCAATTGCACTTCTTGACTTCATACAGTGCTTCAATTTTAAAAATTCATCTTTTTATCCCATGGTTGACCTTAACTGTCAAAATCGCGTCTTGATATCAATTTTCCAATGTTCTATAGTCAATTTCAACTTCCTTTATTTGACACATTTTTTGATATATTCAATTAAGCCTTTGTACCAACCTTTTCCACCAAATTAGGTCTTTTAATGCGTTTTAATCCTTTAAACGAGCCTTTTTAAAAAAGAAGCCTTATCCAAAAAGGTCCAAGTTGAGAAATTTTTAATGACACATAGGAATTAAAAAAATGTCAATTAAGAAGGGACGAAACAAATTAAGTGTCTAGAAAAAAAAATTCATAATGCCTTTGATGAATCTTAAAGGTTGATTTGGGCACATATATCTCTAATAGTCAAATTTGATGGTACCTGATCTTAAATCCAAGTTAGAGAAGTAAATTACCCTTGTAAGTTTATTTAGCAGCTTTTCCACCAAAGAAATAGGAAACCTTTCCTTGATGATGAGGTTGTTAAGTTGTCTATAGTAAACACTATCTCTATGATCTATTCTTTTTCTTAACAAGTCTATTTGAAAGGTAAAGAAACTATGCTCTCCAATGATTCTAGTCTTAAGCATTTCATCCGTCATCATTTCTAATTTATTCTTCTACATTAAAAGATATTTATAGGGTTTGAATTTAATTACCTTAGTTTCATCTACTAGGGGAATTTAATGATCTTGCTATCTTTGAAGAGGAAAGCTCTTGAGTACTCAAATAGGTATGAGTTCTTAACAATTACTGCAAATCTTCTAGTAGCTTAAATAATGGATTCCACACTATGCAATGAATTTGATGTACCTTAATCCTTGCTAGTGAAATTAAGGTCAATGTTCCCTTTTTTAAGGAGTTAAATGTCTTTGTAGCCTATTTCTTGGACATCACAAG
This sequence comes from Adansonia madagascariensis, assembly GCA_038381835.1. NCBI lineage: Eukaryota > Viridiplantae > Streptophyta > Magnoliopsida > Malvales > Malvaceae > Adansonia > Adansonia madagascariensis. The sequence goes on from JBBYHL010392759.1 coordinate 5,569, forward strand.
CATCAACCTGTCTAGACTCTTTGACAACTAACCTTGTTTTCATACAGGACAAACTGCATAGTGAGAACCTTAAAGTCTTAAAAGTTAGTCCAAGAAACCTCAACCACTAAATACCTAGAACTATATTATATCTTTTTAGCGCTAGAACAAAAAAAAAAAAACTATGGCAAACAGAGTATTTTATACTATCACTTACCATGTCCCCATTAGTAATAGTTATAGGTAGGCTATTGATAACCTAAACTTTACATCCAAGCTTTTAGGCCAACTTATGATCGATAAATTATAAGCATTATTGGTGTCAATCAAAATGATCACTGGCTATTTCTTGAGCTTGCCATGGACCTTCGTGGTTTGGTAGTCATCTGTACCTATAAGTGTTAAAAATGGATCCTAGGGTCATGTTTGGCCTTATTCATATTAGATTTCAAAAATCATTGTAAAAAAAAAAACAAAACAGTAAAACATAAAACATAAAAATAGTCGAACATTCCTACGAATTTTGTAAGAGGTGACTTATAAGTAGTAATATTAAAAATCAATAGTAAAAATAAAACACTCAGCTGTTGAAAGTATACTTGACTCTAAGATCTCATAATCTAGAGTTTTCCAAGTCATGTTGATACAAATGAGTTAGAGGCAAGGCTCCTTGGTAGATGTTGTGAGATCACAAGCAATCCAAGTGTTTTGTGTCAAAGGGTTGTCCACATAGATGATAATTAGAACCTTCTCGAGGTCTGGCGGTTCTTTAGTGCTAGCTAGAAGGATTTTAATCCTAAACCAAAAGGTTAAACTTGGTTTTTTATACCATAAATTGAATTTGAAAAAAGTAAAACCAAGGGAAGATGAGGGAGTAATGGCAATCCCTTGGCTAGGGATAGTGTGTTTTCGATTAGCAAAAACTTAAAAAGTGAAAAGTAGAATTACCATAATTCAATTTTTTATCTTTTACTTCCTTTTTACTTGGTGATAATTCAAAAACTAAACAAAGATTTTTCTCTCTGACAGTATCAAATGGCTGATCACCCCTTATTAGGATAAGGAGAATTTAAATTTCAATTAAACTCATTCCTTACATAAAAACACTTTCACCTTAAGTTAACTAAGAGTTTAATCCTTATTCAACTTCTAATCCTATGGATGAATGATGCATGTCATATAGGCTAGGTACAGGGTGGTGAAAGTGATATCCAATCAATTTGATTTGGTCCACAATTGAGACTTAAAAGTTAAGTCAAATTCGACCAAGATAGACTTTATCTAAAAGATTTAATTCAATAATTTAAATCTCTTTATATAAGCTAGTAAAAATCCTATTTAATTATCTTATTCAAATATTAAGATAACTAAAAGGATTCAAATTTGCTGAAAAGATAAGAGAAGTTTGATTCAAAATCAAACTTTTAATCTGGTTAAAACTCTTTTAATCAAGACAAGAATTATCCACCAAGACATTGTTTGTCCTAATTTGGACATTATCTAGATAAGAACATTTTAATTACAATGTAATATCAAGACATTAAAATTTAGATTTTACAAATCTAATTTTCTATCCTAGCTAATAATTAAAATTGAACAATTCAAATTAGTCCTCTATATAAATATTAACTTTTTATTTAATTAAGCTGGACTTAATTAAATCCAGATTTAATCCAACAATTACACCTTATTGTCATGACCCATTAGATTCCCAACATGTTGGTAATGATTTACATGTCTAGCCTATGATTTATAAAATTAGATCATAAGTGGGAACTAGCAACCCATCATGATCACCAAAGTGCTAAAAAATCAATGTGACCTTATCGAAACCATTTAGTGACTAGCCTCTCGGTGTAATTCGAGCATTCCACCAAATATCTAGGATTAAGCATGTGCATGGTGTAGTGGCTACCCATACTTTAATCCAAGTTAATTCTTGTAAGTTATGGTTAGTGATTATCAGTAGATGAGAAACGGTTTCTCTCAAACTAATTATGTTTTGGCCAAAGGTTTAAACTTTTGTTAGCTATATTAGCTTTGAATTAATCTCGGTTTTGATATAACTAAAAATTAAGTTTAATTAGCTTGTGTTTAAATATTATCAAGTTAATATTTTCTTATGAAATATTTCGTAAACACCTTGGAAAGAACTAAAATGTGTTTTAACTTCTTCAAGCACTCAAAAATGTGTTTTTAATACATATATTTATATAAAACATTTTGAGATAAATTTTCCAAGTTTTAAAGTCATGAAAAACCTCTTAAAATTGGTTTTCATATGAATGTATTGATAAACTATATGTTATCAATACAATGTTTGGTAGTAGCTTGACTTTCATGAAAGCTTTTTAAGGATTGATACAAGTGGCTATTGTATCAATACAATAAGGAGTCTATCGATACAAATGTTTATTGCATCAATACAAAACGATGTATGGATACAATCTCTTCCTGTATCATTTACGATCATATTTTGTACATTTAATTACAGGGTATCGATATACAAGGTAAATGTATTGATACAAACAAGTGGGAATGAATAAGAATCATTCAAATCAAGCTCACAAGCGCTATATTCCTTCACCAAACATTCCCAGTGGCCATATTCATGACCAAAGCTATAAATAAGCCTATCCAACACCTCTACTAAGAGGAAGAACCAAAAGAAAGAGCTTATGACCAAAATTTTCATTTATTCCATCTTTTTTTAAAATAGTTCACAATTGTATAGACTTAATTCTTCCTATCTTTGTATTCTTCATTTTATATCTTTAGAGACATATTTTCCTTAAGCCAAAATTCTTGTAAACACTTAGCTTTTAGAGGTTTTCATTGTTTATACAAAATCTTGTAAAAAAGAGGGTTCTTACTTAACCATTGAAAAGTAGAGGAAATGTTCTATCTTAGCCATAAAAAATAAAGGGTAGAGGTTGCTATCTTAGCCTAGAAAGATAAGAAGTGTAAAGGTTATACCTTATCCTTAAAAGGTAGATAATTTGGTTGGTAAATTAGGGAAATCTAAGACAAGTGAGGCTAACATAGAGGACACAGGCAGTTGAGGCTAAACCTTTCTAATTTATTGAGGTTGCTTCTCCTTTCCCTTTTCTTTATTTGTTTATTTTTATTCACTAACTTGCACTCCAAAATTTATTGCTTAGATTTCTCAAGTTTACTTATCAAAGTTTTAATTTGGAAAAAGATTTTAAGAAATTAGTTTACTCATTCTTGATTTCTTTCACCACTAAAATGTTTAACAATTGGCATCAGAGCTTGTGCATAAGCTAATAAGGACATTCTATCGTAAGGCCTTCTTTCTTCAAGGATGGAGATTATGCATATTGGAAGATAAATATGAGACTATTTGTCTTGGCCAATGATTAATTACTATTGAAAAGGGTATAAGAAATTTGCAAGTTTGTGGGGACTCCATCTTGGTAATTTATCAACTCTGAAAAAGAATAGAAAACATAGGATACTAAGTTATTCTAATATGGAAGGTTAATCAGTGAACTAAAACAACAATTCGATGAAATTAGCTTTTGGCATTTACCTCAAGAAGATAACTAAGTACTAAATGCTTCGGCAATCCTAGCTTCTATGTTTGAAGTAACCTAAGAGTAAAAAGTTACACCTATCTTGATGGGTATTCACGAAGGTTTCGCTTATTGCTATAGTATAAAAGAAGGAATGAGCTACTGTGATACCATGACATTCTTCATTACCTACGAGACCAACAATAACTAGAGTATACTAGAAAAATTAACAAGTGAACCATCTAAAGAATGTTTACAAGTTTCATTTTGGATGGTGAAACTCATGTACAAGAAAAGCTGGGATTAAACATAACTCTAATGTATGGATGCTTTTCAAGCTAAAAGAATTCTAGAAGAGGTCTATGAAGAAATTTGTGGTATGCATGCCAGTGGACAAAGAATGGAAAAACAAGTTATAAGATCTGGATATTACTGCTTAGCACTCGACAAAGATTATATTGACTATGTCCTAAAATGTCAAAAGTGCCAAATCTATGCAGACAAAATCCCTATCACATATTCACCCCTAAATGTCATGATGGCTCTGTGGATTTCCTTTATTTGGGGCATGATATGATAGAACCCATCATTCCCAAAGCTTCGAATAGGCATCACTTCATTTTCGTTGCCATTGACTATTTCACCAAATGGGTAGAAGTGGCCTCATATTCCAACATTACTAGATCTGTTGTACGTAAGTTTATGAAATGAGACATCATCTATCGATATGGACTTTGTAAATAGATCATCACAGATAATGCATGCAACTTAAATAACAAAATGATGGAAACATGTTGCTCTTAGTTTAAGACCAAGCACCATAATTCAATGCCATACCATCTGAAAATGAATGAAGTGATTGAACAACCAACAAAAAATTAAGAAAATAATAAAAAAATGGTTAAAACTTAGAAAGCTTGGCACAAGAAGCTACCTTCACACAGCATGCCTATCGCATGGCAGTTCAGACTTCTACTGGTTTTACTTTGTTCTTCCTTATCTATAGGTAGAAGCAGTGTTGCTTATCAAAATTGAAATCCCTTCACTCAAGGTCTTGATATAATTACAACTTGAAGAAGCTGAATGGGTAAAGAACTGATATATGGAACTTAACCCATTGATAGGAATAAAGTGAAAGCTATCTATCATGGATGGATATATTAGAAGCGTATGATGAGAGCTCATAAAAAGAAAGTCTATCCTCGTTAGTTTCAGGAAAAAGATTTAGTAAAGATCCTTCTAATTCATAAAGACATTTGAGAAAAATAGACCCAAAAATGGAAAGGTCTGTGGTTAAGCGAGCTTTGTTCAGTGGAACGTTGATTCTAGCCAAAATGGATAGCAACAACCTGCCCAACCTTGTCAATTCTAATTCTATCGAGAAGTATTATGCTTAAAAAGATCCTTCAAGTGGAAACCTACAAAGGCATCCTTATCTTCGGAAGGTTGGTTTAGGCAACCAAACCTTACCCTTGTTTGAACCTAATCAAGGCTAATGCTAACTTAACAAAACCATCCTCCATCGAAATACCAAAATTTGGCCCATCTTCCTCATCCTATCTTAAGTTTACTAAACCTACTTCTACCAGATCTAGAGGCAAAATGTGATGTCTACCTCAGCTTGAAGCAAATGGATCAGTGAGGTGTTAATAAAAAATATATTTTCACTTAGAAATATCGAGACATTACCCTTTTATCTCAGTGAAGGTGGAAGAGTAGTTACTTCAAGCCATAGCATGGTTATTGAATTTAGGTATAAAAAATACATTGTTAGCTTTGTTAGTTTTAAATTAGTCTTAGTTTTGATATAACAATAACTTAAGCTTAAATTTGTTTATGTTTATATATGTTCAACTTAGTATTTTTACTTGAATTAATATGCGAATACTTTGGAAAATATTATACTGATTTTAACTTTTTAGTTTTTCTTTTAAAAAAATGGTGTTCCAAATGCAAACTTATACTTTAAATATTTTTGAGATATTTATTGAATGTATTGATACAATGTAGGCATGTATTGATATAATGCTTGGTAGAAGCTAAATTTCTTTAAAACCCTAATTTGTATTGATACACTTTAGACTGCATCGATACAATTCTAGCTTGTATGATATAAGGTGTCTCAGTGATTAGATTTTGAATAATTATATTGATACCCATATTAATTTATCGGTATATAGGTGCAGGACTGAATGCACACAAGCATTTATGAAGCTCACAATGGCTCTCCACCTACCAAATTAAATGCTTAACGTCCATAATCATTCTTAATTATAAATAAAGGATTGCGACACTCCAAGCATTAAGAGATACTAAAGGTTGATTAAGAAATCCATAAGCTAGAAATCTTCAAATTCTTTTTTTCATCTATCTTGTAATTATTTCCATTCATCATTTCACTTGTATCTCTTTTTAATTGTGCTTAAATTCTTGCAAGCACCCACCTATTAGGGGACTTTATTAGTTTACAAACACTTTCTCTTATCATAAGAAGTTTGTGTGAGATTGAGTGATATTACTTAAGAAGTTGGGTAGAAATCATAAAGGCATTAAGAAGGTCATATCTTAGCCTCAAAAATAGTAATTGTAAGCTTATACCCTAACCTCAAAGGTAAATTTTCATTAGTGTATTATGAAAATCATCTTGGCAAGAAATGCTAAGGAACGAAAACATAGGTCTCAAGTTTAAGGACAAAACCTCTATATATCATGTGTTTGATTTTCGTACTCCTAACTAATTTTTATCTTTACTAGTTTTTAATTTTTGATTAGAGTTCAATTATGAATAAATTTTTTAAAGAACTAATTCACCCTCTTTTATTTCATTCTTTATTTTAAGCTAACAATTGATATCAAAGCTCTGGTCTCTTTTACAAATTTAACCACCTTAAGAAAAAATCCTTCAATGGCCCAAAATTGAGATGGAGCAAATGTGGTGCTTAAAGCTTTAAAAAGTTCAGATGAGCTAAAGAACCAAGATGAAATCTGTTATGTGGCCTTTGAGTCAAATTTCAATCTTATGGGACTTGAAGGTCATTCCATCATGAGACCTCCCTTTTTCTATGGAGAAAACTATTCATATTAGAAAACAAGGATGAGGCTCTTTATCCAAGCTAATAACTATGAAGTGTGGAAGGTCATAACGAATAGACAACTCACCCTTAAGAAAAATGTTAGGAGAAATTGTTGTGCTAAAGACAGAGGATCAGTGGGATGAAGAAGGCACTAAAATGGCACAACTTAATAACAAGGTCGTGCACACTTTATTTGGTGCTCTTGGCATAAATGAGTATAATAGTGTCCTACTTTGTGACAATGCCAAGCAAGTGTGAGACAAGTCAACAATTACACATGAAGGAACAAATCAAGTTAAGGAATCCAAAATTTGTGTGCTTATACTTGACTAGAAATTGTTTAAAATGAAGTTGGATGAAACCATCAAGGAAATGTCTAATTAGTTTATGAATGTCCTCAACAGTTTAAAGGCACTTAGGAAGACATATTCTAATAAGGGGATGGTGAAGAAGCTTTTAAATGGTCTTTCTAAGTCTTAAAAAGCAAAAGTGATGGCAATTAAAAAATCCAAGAATCCTAACAAACTCTCCTTGGATGAACTCATAGGTTTTCTCCTGACATATGAGATAAAGATCAAACAAGGTTAAAAGCCACAAAAAAAGCTAGTATTGCTTTTAAATCGAGCACTCAAGTAAAGAAAAAGATGAAAAAGTTAAGAAAGATGAGGAAATGCTCATGTTTACAAAGAGGTTCAATAAGTGCATAAGAATGAACAAAGCAAGGAGATCTCCAAAAAGATAAATGGTGACGAGAGAATCAAGCAAGAAACAAAAAGATCCCATCATTTGTTATGAGAGAAAGAAACAGAGTCACATCAAATTTGAGTGTCCAACGTGGAAAAAACAAAACTCAAAGAATCAAAAAAATAAAGCTGTGGTGGCTACATAGAGTAAGAGTGACACCTCTGACAATGATGATGATGAAGTAGCCAACTTATGTCTCATGGCTTTTGATGAGCCCAAGGAGGATGAGCATTGCTTCAAGGAAAATTCAGCAAAAAAGAACTCTTGGTACCTTAATAGTGGATGTTTAAAACACATAGCTAGAGACAAAAGTTAATTCTTGGAACTAAAGCTTAAAGATGGTAAAAATATTACTTTTGGTGACAATTCAAAGGGATACATTGAAAACATTATACCTATTGGTAACAATTCTTCATCTAATATTAAAAATATACTCTTTGTTAAATGTCTCAAGCATAACTTCCTCAAAATTAAGCAATTGTGTGATAAAGGCATGCAAGTCATCTTTGAATCTATGGGTTGACAAGTTGTTGATATGAGGTCAAACAAAATTGTTTTCATACGATATAAAGAAGGAATATTTGCATTCTCATTTAGATTATTTATCTGTTCAAAAATGTTTTTCTTATTGCTAACAATGATGATATATCTTGGTTATGGTATAGCAATTAGGTAATGCTAGTATGAATTTAATTTCTAAATTATCTGGGAAAAACCTTGTTATTGGATTGGCCAAATTAAAATTTAAAAATCATAAAGTTTGTGATGCGTGTATTCAAGGAAAAAAATAGGAAAGCTTATAAATATTTTTTCAACCACTAGGGTATTATAATTGATTCATATTGATCTTTTTGGACCTATTAAGACATTGAGCTTAGGTAGTAAACAATATAAGATTTGTTATTGTTAATGATTACTCTAGATTTACTTAAGTTTTCTTTTTAAGTTCTAAAGATAAAACTTTAAAAAGATTCATCACATTTGTAAAATTATTCAAAATGAAAAAAGAATATACTATTTCTAGTGTAAGTAGTGATAGTGAAAAAGAATTTGAAAAATCTTGATTTTGACAAATTTTGTATGAAAATGTTATTAACAAAAACTTCTTGACACCTAAAATCCCTCAACAAAATGGAACACTAGATGAAAAAATAAAACTTGAAATTAAATGGGTAGAAGCTTGCTTTGTAGAAATAATTTACTAAGATATTTTTGGGAAAAAGCTATAAATAGTTATTTTTATATCATAAATAAAGTTATGGTTAGCCTTATTTTAAAGAAAACTCCATATGAACTTTTTAAGGGAAGAAAGCCTAAAAGTAGCTATTTGGAAGCAAATGTTTTATGTTAAATAATGAAAAAGATAATCTTGGTAAATTGAATGTAAAAAGGGATAAAGATATTTTTCTTGGTTATTCTATGAATTCTATAGCATTGAGAGTTTTTAACAAAAGGATCTTAGTTGTTGAAGAGTTTATACATGTTGTATTTGACAGAGTTAATTCATCTTCAAGAAATTTATCTCTTAAAAATGATGATATAGAAATATATCAGGAAAATCAAATTTAAACATAACACAAGGAGCAAGAACAATTTGTTTAAGATCAAAAGCCTTCAAAAAAAGATGAATATCATGAGCCAACTCAAGTTGAAAAATAAAGAAATCAACTTAGAGAGTTGATATGTCAAGAAAGATGAAATTTTTGGTGATCCAAATTAAAGTATAAAAACTATTTTTTTTAGAAGTACATGTAACTATGTAGTTTTTCTTTCTCAAATTGAATATAAGAATATTGAAAAAGACTTAAGAGATAATTATTGGTTTATGGCCATGCAAGAAGAGTTTAATCAATTTGAGAGAAGTAAAGTTTGGAATTTAGTGGAGAAACCTAGTGACTATCCTATTATAGTTACTAAATGGGTTTTTAGAAACAAACTTAATAAGAATGGAACCATTTTTGGAAACAAGGCTAGATTAGTAGCTAAGAGGTATAGTCAAGAAAAAGGATTGATTATGCTAAGATTTATGCTCCTATAACTAGATTAAAAGCCACTAGAATACTTTTGCCTTTTTATGTTATTTTTCAAATGGATGTTAAAAGTGCATTTTTAAATGGTTTTATTAATAAGGAAGCTTATGTTCAGCAACCTTCTAATTTTGAAAATCGTTATTATTATAATTACATGTTTTTAAACTTTTAAAAGCTTTGTACGGTTGGAAACAAGCTCACTTTGTTTAAAAGACTTTCAAAATTCTTAATTGAAAAAAGGTTTTAATGGAGGCAAAGTTGCTTCAACACTTTTCATAAAAGTTAAAGGCAAAATATTGAATATTAACATATTTATGAAGAATATTGAATATTAATAATTTTATGAAAATCATGTACATAATATGGATAATGTCATGTTGGTTGTGTTCATGTTGAATATTTTTTACATTGACATGTTGTAGCTTGATGATTAATTTGTTATAATTATGAACAATTTTGTGGATACGAATTATTGTAACAATGATTTTTTAAAAAACCCTTATGTTTTCTATTTTAAAATTTTTAAAAATAATACTTATATTAAGAGAGAGTTTTTATTGAAAATCTCTAAATAATTTTTGAAAGAGTTTTTAATAAGCAAATTTATCTTAAGTTTTATCATATCAAAAAGAGAGATTGTTAGTTTTATTAGCTTTAAATTGATCTCGGTTTAAATAAAATAATTACTTAAGCTTAAATAGCTTGTGGTTTAAATATTTTCAACTTAGCATCTTCCCTTGAATTAATTTACAAATATTTTAAAAATTACTAAATTGATTTAACTTCTTGATTTCTCAAAAATGGTGTTAGAAACGTAAACTTATACTTAAAATATTTTTAAGATAATGAGTTAAAGTCATTTTCAAGCCAAGAAAACACTTGCACAATTTTAATGAATGTACCAAAAGTGCCTCAACGATCAAATTTTGAAAAGTTGTAGCGATACCATACTAATGTATCAATACATAGGTCAGAACTAAATGTAAACTAGTATTTGTAAAGCTTACAATGGCACTCCGCCTACCAAATTAATGCCCAACATCCAAAATTCATTCTCAAGTTATCAATGGAGGATCGCAACACTCCAAGCATCAAGAGATACCAAAGATTGATTAAGAAATCCATAAGCAAGCTAGAAATCTTCAAGTTTTTATTTTCATCTCTCTTGTAATCATATGTATTCATCATATCACTTGTATCTCTTTTTGTTTATGCTGAAGTTCTTGCAAACACCCACCTAGTAGAGGACTTTATTATTTTACAAACACTTTCTCTTATCACAAGAGTTTGTCTAAGATTAAGTGAAATTACTTAAGAATTTTCAGTAAAATTCTTAAGGGATTTAGAAGGTGGTTCTATCTTAGGCTCAAAAAATAGAGATTGTAAGGTTTTATTTTAGCTTTAAAGGTAAATTTTAACTAGTGGATTATGGAAATCACATTGCCAAGGAAGTGCCAAGAAGAAAAGACATAAGCTTCAAGTTTAAGACTGAACATTTATACATCATGTATTTGATTTTCTTCCTTTTTACTCATTTTTATTTTTACTTATTTTCAATTTTGATTGAAGTCCATATTATGATTAAATTTTTAGAAAACCAATTCATCCCTTCTTGGTTCGTTTCTTATTTTGAGCTAACATACATTACATTACTCTTGCATAGAACAGGCTAGCCTTAAAAAGATAAATATTAAGGAATTAAAAAATCAGGCATTGAAACAAAAATTGGCTAAGATATCATTACCTTAATGGTATAAAATTAATGTATTTTCATGAGGGCTTTAGGGCACGTTGAGGTGACAGTAATGGACGGACATTTTGATAATTTGGGCTAAAGAATGATCTTTTTCCAGCAATAGTGGTTGAAACCATTAGATCATTAAACTTTTGTAGAAGATAAGAGAATAGGAGGTTTGTTGGATATGTGCAACTGTTTTGTATCTAGATCTATAGTCATCTTAGGAAAAAATAAAAGGTAGTCTTTCACTCATATATGAAGTCCTTAGTTTCAATTACTAGTTATGCCTTTGAGTTGATCGTATTGGGACATGGGATACATAGTTAATTAGCTATATTCCAATTACTAATTTATTAACACAAGGTTTTCCTTCATGTTAGTGGCATGATTGAATATCATTAAACTACTAATTGGATAAATCCCATGAAACTTAAAACGCCTTACAAAGGAATTGCAAAGTGTTGCAATTATGAGATTTTTATGCATCAAAGCCTAGATCCTAAAAGGTTCTTGGTTTTCATATTGTCAAGTTAGGGCACTGGCAATGCTTAAACACCAATTTTTGTTATGTTTCCTTACTTAGAAAGTAAGAGATTGATCTCATAAATTGAAATATGTGAGAACTTAAGATGACATGAGGTGCTTGTTTTATGGAAACAAGTTCACTAAACTTAGACTGTATGAGAACTCTATTTAGTATTAGTCATTCAAGTACTTATAAAAGATGTTTTCATGTGCTAGCCGTGTACAATAGTCCTTAAACTTATGATACTAGGTCATTTTGTATCTGAAGTGTCATGCTTTGATTTATCTAAAATAGGTCCATAATGATAGATGACTAAGGTAGGGTATTTTGGGTATGGCATGAAGCATATGAAGATAAATGAATGATTTAGAGAGGATTCACCACTCCTAGTGTATTGAAGACATATCCTGAATGATCTTAAATATGGTTAACTCTAACTGAAGTATAATAAATTATAAAGAATTATTTTCCATAAATTCATGATTGTTAACAATAAATTGTAAGATCTAACATGGAAGCATGAGTAGACATTGCACTATGCTCATGCTCATTCTAATATATATGGTGAAAAGATCATTTTGCACTAATAGGCTAGTTACTAAAAGGTTTCAATAAGGTTACATCAACTCATCAACATTTAGGTTGTCATGATAGGTTTCTAGATCCCACTCTTGATCTATAAACATGATTAATGAGATTCATTATGCTTATTGCCACCATATTGGGAATCAAATAAATCACAAACAATAAGATGGAATTGTTGAATTAAATCTAAGATTTAATTAAGTATGACTTAATTAAATAAAATGCAATTAATTAGAGGACTTAACTCAATTAGTTTTTAAAGCATAAATTAGGTTTGTGAAATCTAATTAGAGATATCTTAATGTGGCTATAAAGATAAGAAAGTCTTATCGAGAAAATGTTTGATTACAGACTTGTAAATAATGATGTCTTGGTTTTGGTTAGATAATTATTTTTGGCAAATTAAATAATTATTTAATATTATTTAAATGAAATAACATTGTTTTACTTAGATAAGAAGTTTAATTAAGAGTTAAATGCTCTTGCATGTAAATAGAGGCTAGGCCAAAAGCCTTACTTATTAAGCCAAGTAGTCTAGATTTTAAGCTACACCTATTTGGACTTGATATCAGTCTAGACATATAAATTAAGGCCATATTAGTGTAGTACTATGCCAAGATATTAATTAATTATCACTAGGCCTAATCTTAGATAAACTAGTTAAAACTGTTTTAACTGGGCTTAAAGTTACCATTAAAAGTGGTGTCTTCCTTAGGGTGACTTAATAGGCAAGTTTAACCCAATGGTCAAGCCTAACCCAGCTTGAATGTATTTAAATATATTATTAAGGCTTTTTAGCTAGCTGTAGCCATTAGAAAACCCTAGGCAAGAAAACCCTGAGATCTTTAAAGACTTTGGAGCAGTATATTGCTCTCCTTAAACTCCCTTTGCATTAACTTTGATTTTTTGAGGGATTTGGAATGATTTTTTATTCAAATAAAAGTGGCATTTTCATGGCCTATCTTCAATTAATAATTTAGGAAATCATATATAGATTATGACCTAAATTAGATCGATTCTTTTTCGAATCATTATACGTGTAATTCCCTCGACAATGGAAGATAGTCTTTTTTTTTTATATGTAAATCTTGGTACAGTTTCTTTTTTTTTTTTATCTTCTTCTAGACCTTTGGAATAATTATCAGGTTGTGCAAACTAAAGAGAATGATGACTTTGGATTGTACCAAGTTTGAAACCAAGTGGATTTATTTTTTATCCCATAATCTTTCACTACTATATATTAGGATATATCATATTTGAGTTTTCATTTATCCCTTGTTTAGCCATCCTAGCCATCCACTGTTTTTTGTTTTTGGGCATAGAACAAATCTGTTAATCGGTTCAAATTCAATATCTTTCAATGCGATAGTTATATGACAAGTGGATAGTTTTCCAATGTTGAGAGAATAATCGCTACCTAAAGTTTAGAAATTTACTAAGTTTATGTCAACCACCACATTCCAATGAGATCTTTTTTCCTTTTGATTTGCGTTATCAGTTCCCAAAATTATTCTCGGATTATGTGATTGAAAAGGGGATTTGACTTTACCTTTTGATTGAGCCTTAACAATCCTTTTAGCCAGCATTAGATAACCACTGAGCCTCGAGATGTTTTCAACAACCATATGTGCATATAATCATTAGAAGCAAGACACAAGTGCTGCTTGTAATCTCAAAGATCTTTTCAGGAAACCATTTTTGTCTCCTTCTTGGGATAGTTTGGATTGGTTTTAACTCTGGATTTTGATAGTTAGGAGTTATTTAACCTCTAAATAAATGAATCTTTAAGTTTTGATGAAAATTTTAAAATTTACTACAAGTAAGTCCTTCCTTAAAGATTAGTAAAAAAGTCTGACTGATTCTGTGATTATGTTTTCTACTATTATTTTCTCTTTATCTTGTTGATTTTTGAAATTTAATCATATATGAAGTAAGACTTCATTAGGATTTGCATCATTTTATCAATCGATTGGTTTTTTTTAAAAAAAAATGGTTGGAGAAACTTACCATTGATTAATGGGTTGCAAGAATCAAGAATCTGCAAAATGATGATATAACTTGGAGAGCCTTTTGATGCCTCATAATTTGATTTAGTACAAGTGCAAAGATAATGTGTAGATACCACTTTTAGGTATATGAAGAGGTATCAACTATCCATGGTTGCTAGTCTGAAGACAGTATGAATCTAGATAGTTCATTTTTATGACTCATGGGTTGAGCCAGTTGGATATTAAGTACGAAAAGGATAATTATATGAAGAAAGTATGGGAAATAGTTGAGGCATAGAGTAAACCTTCCGTGTCAAGTTTTTCAGATGCCGAGGAACATCACTTTGAGCTATTAAGATTAAAAAACTAGGTGGTATTTCTTGATGATGAGATGTTTAATTAATAGATCCTAACTGAGTGAGTCAAAGAGGTGGCAATTGGGCAGGTTCGAGGGATTTGGGTCAGGCTTTTTCAAGTTTGGACTAATTCGAGTTCGAGTTATTTAAGGTTCGAGTTCTTTCAGGTTTAGGATAATTCAGGTTTAGATCTATTCGGCTTCATGCTAATTAGGGTTTGGGTCATTCGGGTTTGAGCCTATTCAAGTTCAGGTTCGGGTTTATGTCAAGTTGAAGTAGATTTTGCATCATTTTTTTTATTTTATGTTAAATGTAACCACTTTTATGTAATTTTGAAATCTAAGCCCAGGCTTAAATTTCACTTGGTTCAGCCTGAAAAAGTCTTAGTTCGGTTATATGGCCTAACCGAGGCTTGAAAAAATTTTGAATTCTAAGCTTAGGGTCGAATTTGGCCTAACCGACCATTTAAGTACGAATCATTATTCATAATATTTTTATATTAATATTTACATATTTTATAATTAAATTTAAATAAAAATATATTATTTTATTAAACAAAAAACTATTTTAGGTCGAACGTGCTTGAAACTTAAAATCTAAGACTTGGGCCTAATCATGTAGGCCTATTGTGTTGGGTAGGTTGTCTGGCTCATGTGCAGGTCTAGTTGCTATTTTAACATGTAATTTTTTCATTTTTGATATGGTATTATCTATTATGGCTTCCATATTTTTTAATTTATCTTATTACTTTATTATATTATTATCAGACTCTAATTATGATTACTTGGAATACTAATAATATTAATAATATTTAAAGAAGTATTTAAAATTTTACTACTAATATGAATAAACTTTCAATATTTAATAATAATAATAATAATAATAATAATAATAATTATATTTAAAAAAGTATTTAAAATTTTACTACTAACATGAATCAACTCTCTATATTTAATGAGTTTAACTAATTAAATTTTTTTACAAAAGTGATAAATGGATACTATAATTTATAAACAATACTTTTAAAGCTTATGATATGATTTACTTTTAATAAATTATTATTTTATCATATATAGACCTGCTCAAGGATTGGGCTACCCATTCGACTTAATTGAGCCCGGGTTTGGGTTCTCATATTTTTGTTTCAGACTAGCCCGACCCAACTCAAAACAGTGATTTTAAATTAAAATAACATATATTTTATTTGAATTTAATTATAAAATATATAAATATTAATAA
>JBBYHL010393197.1:2100-21355 GCA_038381835.1 Adansonia madagascariensis
AAAAAAAAATCATATAACTAGTTATATGCATATAACTTGTTTTTCTTGAACGCAAAAATATCCAAAAGGTTAACTTAAGAAAAAAACAATTAGATAAATATAACATAAATAAAATAATTAAATACAATATTGATATGATAAAATTATATACTTTAAAATATATATAATTACTTTTAATTAATCATAATATATATAAATATAAAATATTTTAAATATAATTATAATATAATAAAATATTAAATTATAATATAAATATATGAATTATTAGACATGGCCAAGAAGGGCCCAGCGCTGGTAAATTGGTTTGGGAACAATCTAGAGGAAAGTCTAGTACATTACGTGTTCCCCTGTAAATTGTGCGGGGACAGACGAAAACAACAACACGATGATCTTGTACTAACATATACTAGTCCTACTATATTCTTCTGCACCGGTTCCACCTATTTTATTATTTTCGTCAACATTAACAAATAGTAGTTAGATTGCAGCATTATTCACCAAAAAGACAGAAACCAAAAGAGAGGAACAGAGAGGGGAAGATATGGGATATAGAGAGGGAAGAAGAAACTAATTTTGGTTTCACCCTGACAAGTGACAACGTAGGTTTAGCTTGAGAAGTGGTAGATAGTTGAGCAAAGTCTTAGAAGGAAACGTATTTGAGAGATTCCCTTTCCCAGGGACTTAAAAATCAAATGACTTGGCGACAACCTTAGATTACTGTGGCAGAATAATAATAATCATCTCAGCAAGGGTTTTTTGGTTACTATGGTGGCTTAGGTGCTTAAAAGGTGACACAGGGTGACTAAGTAGCAGTAAAGCTCCACCGCAACACTTGATTTGAGCAAAGCACACATGAATAGGCCAACTAACCTATTATTTGTCTCTTATTGAAGCAAACTAAGGGTTTGCTGCTCGGGCTCATGACCCGAATGCTCGGGATTGCTGAACCCTCTCACCACTTCATTCCTGTCTTCTTCTTCATTCTTCTCCATTGCTTCAACCTGTAAGTCACAAGAACATCAATTGTTTTTTCAATGTGTGTGTGTGTGTGTTTTTTTTTTTTTTCAAATTACTATTTGTTTGTATGCTTTAAAGACAATTAAGTTGAGCGAGTATAATGATCAGCTCTGAAAAATCTTTTACCTTACTTTCTAAAAGCTTATTTTCTGCTTTCAGTAACTTTTCCTGCTTATAAGAGGAATCGTGACGGATTAGAACAAAAAGCAAATACAAGGAAAATGGTTTTATTGCATACAACACACCTGCACAAGCAAATATAAACCACAATTGTATTATGCTCTATCATGCTATATAGTTTGTGCTTGTATTTTTCTCTAGTTTAAGGCTGTATGAATTTCTATGTTAGGCAGAAAAACTACTTTTAGCCATGTAAAACTTCCCCAGCAGAGGCCTTGTATTGGTATTATTGTACCAATTCAATAGACATTTTAGAGAACTAGCGCTAGCAGAGGAAACTTATGGTTCAATGATTTAATCGGTTGAGGATTAAAAAAAAAGAAAACTGGCGGTTTACATTCAGAATTTCAAGTAGCTAATGGAAAATTACCTGTTCAACAAAAGATGTTATCGATTGATACTGTTGGGTATTTTTCGGCAGCGGTAGTTGACATCATAGACTAAAGTTGAACTAATTAAGCAATATCAAGTTGAATACTAGTATTTGGGTTTATATGAACATCTATCGGCAAACTCAGTAGAAGTGCTTTTGGAAATCTTAGAATATGTTTATAGAACAGATCATCAAGCTTCATGTCTGCTGCTAGAGCTAAGAAATTGAACAGCAGAATTTGATATAGGAGGTCACTAGCTACCGATCTGATCTAGGTTCTAAATCGACACACCACAGCCCCACCAGCACCTCCAAGAGGAAGTCCTATATTGAGGATCTTAAAAATTGAAACCCTGACTAGCGTGTAAGCAATGTTTAATAGGACAGTTCCTGTGAAATTGGGAATCAAGAAAAGAGATTTATCGGCAAACAAAAAAATTATGCTGTATTCAAATATTATAAAGCATAAGGCTTATGGTAGATAGGGGCAACGAAGAGATTTTTCATAGTTTTGGGACTGTTTGCAGAGATGCATGAATCCAGGTTACGATTTTTAAGTTCAAGGAATAAAGGAAAGATTATTAGCCTATCAAAATAAAATCCTGGGAAAGGTGATCTAGAAATGGTCCCTTATCATGGATCATTCTATTATGCTGATTGCAACTATTTAAGTACAGTAAAAATATCCAGCACCTTTGACAACATTAAAAAAATAAGAATCCAACGGGAATTTTCTTCAGAATTAAGGTAAAGCCAAGAAAATTGGTTGCATGCCTTTTCTTCGAGGGTCATTATGGACTCCATCATCAATTGTGTCTGCATGAAAACTAGATCAGGTGAGAATCTCAATAACCATGACAGATCACATATCACGTAGCAGCATTCTTGTCCAGTGAAAACAAGAACAAACAAAAGATTTCATATTTGATGTGCATGGCAAAAATATTAATACAGAAATCACTTTTTTTTTGGGGGGGGGGTGGGGTGGGGTAAATGCATTTTATTCATCCAAAAGAGGCAGACAATCAGCTACACGGCGACATGTTACAGAACATCAACCATTACAAACGAAATCATCAAACAACAAGAAAACAGAAGTTAACAAATAACACCCAACATATTACTAGAGAAAGTCACTTAAAAAGTTTTTAAGTGGAAGATGAAGTCAATGATGCAGTAGGTCTCAAGTAACCACTTTTCAATTTTTTCAGATTTATCCACTCCTCTTATGCAGAAATAAGCCTATCCTGTAAAAGAAAACCTAGTGACTCGGGGTGATTAAATGGATTCTTTGCTTGTAAATAATTCCTGTCAAGAGTGCAAGGTGCACTTGAAGCGCTAGGACACTTATATCGCTTGAGGCACAAGGCGCCAAAAAGCTCACCTGAGTGAACTAACGTACAGTATGTTTATTTGTGCGTGTGTATATGTAATAAGCTTGAGATATATAATTCTGCTACACTTCTATCGTACAAAACAAGCAAATATTCTTTTTTTTTTTGGCCAATATGCATCATTTTCTTATGGCCTCAAGTTTATTGTTGACTATTCAAACATTGGGAAGTAGAGAGTTCGCTATTGTCCTGTTTTTTTTTTTTGGCTACTAGAGGTAAAGTTAATGAAAAATGATAAAAATAAAAGAAACGGAAATGAAATTCAATAAAGCATGCTTTTTTTTGCGCACATTACTGGTGTACACCTGATGAAAAGTGCTTCATCCAAAAATATGGAAGAATCAAATATACAGTAGATCTCCTCTGTAAGACAACAGGTACAAGCTTGGGTGAAATCTAGCAATTGAAGAGAGTGCTAGGGAAATTTACACTACTATAAGCAAATGGGCAAATGCTAAGTTGAGGTTTTGCGACAGACTTCAAAAGTGTAGCTGAAACATAATATCTGGTTTCTTAGAACAAAATAACTGGCTTACACAAGATATTTACCCTGATATGCTATATTTTCCTCAATAGGGAATACTAACCTTTCTAGCTCTTGTTGCGGAAAGTGCCATATCAATTTGTTTCTCTAGTTTTATAAGGTCCATTAGACTCAGCTGCTCAACAGTTGGCTCTTCCAGTTGGCTGTCAACACGTACTGATATGTAAACAATTTCTGATTACATTTAGCGTACCAATAAGGAATAAGAAAGTCACCTTTGAACTAGATGCAGTAGCTCGCTATGTGAACAGAACTGTAGAAGAAAATTGACTGCTAATTAGCAAATGTTGAAAAGCGATACCACATTCGACCACACGTAGGAGCTCGTAGCAGTATAAATAATATCAAGAAGCTCCTCATTAGCTTAACTAATTGATCTGTAAGTCCATTCTATTATTATTTTTTTCCCTAAAAACGTCTACATTAGAAAACTTCAGTTTACTCATTATCTGGAGGATGAATAGGCAGTTAAATATTTCCATTATCTGAGATTAGCAGAATCATATTAAAAGCATGTGGAGTAATTGTCTATTGAATACTCGTAAAAGGACTAGGATGCTATACCACAAGCAGCATCAATGTGGTTAGAAAAACTAATTAACTCAACGGAAACCCAAAACCTAGGATTTAATGTACAAACTTGGATGAAGCTCGCATTATCAATGAGCAAGAACATATTAGTAAAATTACAGCGAAGCATACTCTGGTTTATTGGTCATCACTTACAAGTATCAAAGATGCCAAAGCAACTGAACTATCAATGATCCTATACCTATCAGCATAAGGTCCCATGGACAGCTGAAACAATTATATGCTAGAATCAAGTTAAAGCATAAGGTCCAATGGATAGCAATTTTTGAACAGTGGTTGGGCCACATTGATCACACAGTTCAAACACTCTGTAGGTTGACAATAGATTATATCCATTAGAACCTCTTCTGTAAATCAGCTTTGAAGCCAAGAGCTCTTAGATAAACATGGGTTTTCTGTTAGTGGTGTTCTTTATGATCACAGCAACAAGTCAATGTAGCATCTTAACTGCAACTAGGGGCGATTATTAAATCATTCAAATTACCACTCCAGAAAAAGATGTTTATGAACAACATGTGGTTGACAGCATTAAGATCACGGTCGAAGGGAGAAGGATCACTTACTGCTTCATTAACATCTTTTGCAGCCTCAGCTTCCTTTTCATAGTGCCTCCAATAGCGTTCAAGAATCTTGGCCGCACTGCAAAAGAGTTGACTATATTAGTCATTGCAACAAGAATTAGATCACTATATAGTATTGCATAAAACAAATTTCCAGGAAAAAGTTAAGCAAGCCGTGAACATTTTATAAAAAGAAAAAATGAAATTCTATATTATGTTTAAAACGATAATGCTACAAAAGATTTCAACTTCGAAAGTTCAACATCTATGATTTAAAGTTAAAACAAAAGACCAAGGATAGAACCAGTTACTACCATTACTTCTTTAAGAAAGCTCCTTCACATCAGATTCCTGTTTCACTCCATTCATGGAAAAACTCTATTAAGGTACACGTTAGTCTCCAAGTCCCCAACATTGAGTAGCCCTAATGCTATATGCATCAATAACTTTCCAGCTGCCTAAACCTGACACCTTATCACCAGAAGAAGCAACCTTAAACAACTAAGAGTAGATAACAAACAACACTATAGGTTTGATGCGCCTTTTTCTCCTTCTTTTCTATATGCTAGATATGAAAGAACAATGTTGACCTTAGTTGTTTCCTCGAGAATTACCATGCACCACATTATTGTAATAATTGTTGTTAATTATAAGCCAACAAACAAATTGCTGCCATGTTTTTGAGAAAGATTGCAATTATGCCATCATTTATCAAACTTCTCAATGTCAAGAAGATGATAGGCATCTCCCACAATAAAAAAAATAAAATAAAAGAAAAAAAGAGATCTCAGGTTTAAAACGTGTTACTTTTCATCTGTTCCAAAAAAAGGAAGATAGGGAAGGGTGGGATGATTATAAGTCACAAATAAAATAATTATAGATTCTACGCTTTGACTCTTTTAAGTGATTTGGTAAAAACAAATTGAGGATCCACCAATGATAGAATCCCCTCTGCATAGTACTAAGCATATTAAAATGAAGTATTTTGCCCACTCAAGTACAAGAAACCAACATGCAAATCACCTACTTGACAATGGAAAAGAACCAAACAACTAAGTTAGACATACCTCTCATTAATAATTCCCCAACAAATCAAACCATTTGCTTTGAAACCAGTTATTAAGCTGATAATGAAAGTCATCAAGCAAAAGTCTAGATGTATGAGTTAGGATTGGACTCTATATAAGTTCCTAGTTGCATTACTTTTCATCTTCATGGGGTTCAAATCACTCATACACGGCTCAGCATACCACTAATTTTCAAGTCAATCTATGAAAAAGTGATTGTCACCATTTTACTTCTAGAATGTTATAGAAGCATATAACAATCAAACTCAAAGAGTCAAAATCAAGCTTTAAACCATAAGTTTATAATAATTGTACTCCAAATCAGCTCAAGGCAAAAAAGAACAGAGAGTTACTAAACTAGGCATAAAAAAGGACGTTTTTCTTTTCTTTTTTTTTTAAAAAAAATTCTGGGAAATGCTCCATTGTATGACATCTAAGGATATTTATAATATTTACATTGCAGATCAAGCAATGGAGAATTTTTTGTTGGTTACTAGCAATAAACAATTTCAATTTTATAAAACACAACTCCTACACCTAGACCTAATAATCCTTATGTTGTTAGTTTTCTTGTGATAATAAAGCAATATTTGCAAATTAAAGTCCGAGAGAACACACATAAATCCTAAATCATTTCCTCATAATCATAAGCTTCTTTAGAGTTTTTATATCAATGTTGTCAATCTAATATTTACACAAACTCCAAAATCCTTCTAAAGCTTTAACAACTCCCATATCCTACAACCTAACCTCCTTATTGCCTTTTTACTATATCTTGTGCCTACACTAGACTTTACATCTAATGCAATTTGCCCCTTGTGAATATTGCCATGTAGCTTAAAAACTAGCTC
The DNA here is from genome assembly GCA_038381835.1 of Adansonia madagascariensis. Lineage (NCBI taxonomy): Eukaryota > Viridiplantae > Streptophyta > Magnoliopsida > Malvales > Malvaceae > Adansonia > Adansonia madagascariensis. The sequence goes on from JBBYHL010393197.1 coordinate 8,678, forward strand.
TAGTGAAGTACAATATCTTAAATTCTCGATCCTTGCACCTTAAATTTTTTGGATATTGAAACCATTGCACCCATGTTTCAATAACATGTAAAGGTATACAACCTAATCAAATAATGAATTCGTTACTTACTTCACTCCTTGCCAGTGTTAAAGCCTATTAGCTGACAACTTGCAATAACTAGCTATAAATCATTGTGTTATGTTCATCAACAAAAATTCAGACAAATAATAAACTTTATAGAGATAAGGGTCACATTGTTGTTGGAAAGACATCGATTCATGCCAAAATTAAACATGATTGTAAAATAGTTCAGGTAGATAGCTTTCAATATTTGCCAACCTATTTTAAAGGGAAAAAAACAATGATTTTTAGAGTTTTTCGTATAAAGAATCTTAAATGCAATAAAACAATTTAATATGTCAGAATAAAATCATCATCTATTAGTCCAGATGTCATTTCCTAGACTTTGTATGTCAATTCTTAAGACTTTGTATAATCTACTAGCTCTAGTAAAATCATTAGTGGTTATACAGATTTTACCTCTACCTTCACAGGAAGCATGATTTTTCTACTTCTGTACTATAATTCTAAGATATACTTCTTGATTTACTTAATATGCTAGGATTTAATATTTAAAAATTTGGAAACAAAGGTCAAAGCAGTGAGGCTTCTAATTAATGGTTCAATCAATCGGAATTGTTGAATCTAATGCTTTTAATAAAAATAAATTAAACATTAAATAAGTATAATAAAGTATTAAATATAGTAAATATTTAATAAAAATATGCATTTAACTAAATGATATGACCTTTAATTTAGATTTAAAATAAATCAAGATATTTTTATTTTCTTTCGTTTTTTTATCGTTCTTTTATTAATTCAACTAGTTTCCATTGATTCTCTTATTTCTCATTTCTATAACATATTTCATGGATTTAACATTTAAAAAACAACATACTAAGTAATGATGGCAATGCTGTTTCTTTCACCTTTCTCTCTTTTAAAACACTTTCATACTAGGTTAAAGTTCAAAACTCAAACAAATCAAGGTTGAAGCATGTTATTAAAAATTCATTAAAAGAAATAAATTTCATAGTTTTTATTGCATGTGTTTAAAAAAAATAAAAGATAAATATGATAGAAAAATGACTAGTGAAAAATCATCAGTTATTTCATAATAACAGTCGGTTTACATCGAGGAACAATTTCAACCGTTATCTTTTAACCTCAGTAATAGATGCTGCAAATACTTAAGGAATTTAAGTGTATTTATGATTTTTCAAACGCCTTGACTTAGGGAAAAGCAATTTATCTTACATCCAATCTTTAAGATATTTTGACTCCAACATAACAAAGAGAGAGATTTCTGAACTCTAAACTTTTTTTTTGTTGGGAATCCTCAAATTATATGCAGATAATTTTCTTAAAATTATTTAATTCTTTCATTAAGAAGCTATATAGTTTCTTGAGAAAAGACGAAGGAAATTCTATTACGAAAAATGTAAATTAAAATTTATAATAAAAATTTTCCCACCTATAAAAAGAGAAGAAAATGAGGGTAAAAAAATTGAATTTCGCTATTTTACTCAAACAAGAAGCCAAAAGTCTTCATCTCAAAACAACTTAGCTACTCAAACTAGCAACCACCTCTAATTAAGTCTAAGCTTTTAGTTCCTTCAAAGTACCAACACAATGGAGCATGAGTGGAGCTTGAAAGTTCAATGACAAAGCCAAAGAAGACCATTTGATTTTGGAGAAGAAAAAGTGATGAAGTTCATATGCTCATGGCTAGTAAGGTTGCCAATCGAGTGAGCACTAATTGTCAAAAAATGCAGATGCATGCTGGTTGTCTAAACAAGAGAGACACGATTGGCAAGATGGGGTTAAAGAAATGTTTTGAGCATGGTTACATGGAATTTTTTTTCAAAAAATTGTTAAAAGATATGGACAATTTTTTTTGGGGGGAAACAGTAACGAATTATTAATTATAAACTATTAATGATAGCTTTCTCTAATTTTCAAATATTTCTTTATGTTTTTCACATGCTTTCCTATCCAAACAAAATAAAAAGTTTCACTTTTCTTTTATTTTTTATTTAAATTTTCCTTGATATTTTTCTTTCCTTCAAAATTATCGTGAACTAAACAATGCCTAAAAGAGTTTGTCATATACAAGGTTTTCCTTTGACTCATAAGAATAGAGGAAACTAGAAAGGAAAAATGCAATGGTTCTAGACTGATTTTATTTGCTTGCACGCCACTGCCATTTCCTTCTCATAGGTTTTTTGAGCTTGAAATTTGAAAATAAGATAGAGAAGAAGAAACACAAAAGGGAAATTGTTGGATTTGAAAGATAAGAAAGGCAGGTTGATTTAAGTAGGAAAGTTCTCACAACTAACTTAGGACACAAGTTGGGCTAGGTTGATTTATGATGCATTTAGCACACTCATGCTAAGCATAAATTGCATTTGCTTTAGTTCCTTTAAATCTCAAACTTTAATGTTGTTCAAACTGCTGGTTAACCTTAAAAATGTCACTAATAGATAATTATCTATAACAAAGTTCATAAGTTTTCAAGATAAATGAGGAGAATGAGTGAGTCATATGGTCAATAGCTCCTGATGCAATGATCTAGGAACCTGAAATTCTATCAGAAGCATTTATACCAATAAGAACAAATTTACCTGAGAGTGCTAGGGAGCATCTCCCACTTTCTTTAGATTTTCCTAAAACTCCAAGCAGATTTTTAAGAGTCTCCACTTCCTCTTTATTAAATTTCATCTGTTCTAGTGTTGTATCTGCCTCAGATTGTGCTCTGGATAAATGCGTTTTACCATGATTCTTCCTCGGTCCACCTTTGTAACCCTATTCTTGACTTCTTGTGTTAGGCTTTCCTTTTAACTTCCAACACTTTCCTCTAATGTGCTTAGATTTTTTACAATAGGATCAAAGACTGTCCCAACCATCCTTCCCTAAATATCTCAGGTTTTCTGTCTTCTCCGTGTCCTGGATTGATAATGATTCCACCTTTGCTGTCATTACTGATTCAACCTGGGTCTGGTTTTTTAACATCAATCCTCGGTGACTTTTCTCAGCCCGAATTAAGGCTAGTCTCATTTAAGGGTGGCACTTCTTCTTTGCTAAGAATTTGCACCTTGACTTGGTCAAACTTCACATTTAGACCTGCTAAGAAGTCATATACCCTGTCTTTTTTTATGAAGTTTTTCAGAACAGCAGTATCCTCAGAACAATTGGTCTTAATGCACCAGTAATGGTCCAACTCTTGCCATAAGCTCTGAAGTTAATTGGCATATTCTATGGCTATCTTATTCCATTGCTTCATAGCACTATTCTTGATTTTTATCTCATAGACTTGTGCTACATCACGTGCCTTCGAGTAGTTTTATCTAACAGCATCCCATACTTCCCTGGCTGTCAACAGAAACATAAAAGTGTCACTGATTTCAAGGGTCATTGAATTCTATAACCATGACATGATCATGGAATCTGCCTCATCCCATGTGTCAAACTTGGGATCCTCTCTTTTTGGTCCAGTTCCCAAAAAGTGGTTGTATTTTCCTTTTCCTTTCAAGTAGGTTTGAACAAATTGAAACCATTTTAAAAAGTTTTTACCATTCAGCTTATAAGCTGTTTAGATATTTTGTAGGTCTTTCGAATGCATGATGCATCGAGATTTCATTAGAAACTGTTTTTGAGTCTGACATATTTGGCAATTAAGGCCAAAGGGGAAAAAATGGAGGAAATGGCAATGGAGGTCGAAAAAAATGGTAGCCAATGAAGGCCAAAAGAAAATAGTTAAGTCTAAGGCTCTAATACCGTGATAGAAATCAATAGGAAAGTAGGTAAGAATGCTTGATTTTCACTGTTATTGAATATCAGCCTACTTTAGGGTATCTATACAAGAGTTTAGGTTGATTATGGATGACCAGAATTTTAAAACTAATCCTAAACAAGATGAAAACTATACAACAAATCACTTAACTTAAGGAATTCTAATCTAATCCTTAATTAAAGGAATCCCATAATTTACAAATTCTACAATCTTTCAAATCTGACCTTATCTTCTTACTTCTGTAATCTTTCAAACTTGACCTTATCATCTAACAGGGCTATTTGTGATATCATCATTATCTTAAATCCATATCATATGCTTTTACTTGGGTTCAAGCATATTCCTTCTTTTTAATAAAAGGATTAAGGTTATCTTCAAACTTTGTCTAGTTTTAATCCGTTTTTAAATCATCCTATTAGATATTTTTACCTTTTAAAATAGCTTTTTTAAGCTAATTTTAAACTATTTATAAGTTTTTAATTGGGTTCAAGCATATTCCTTTTTTTAATAAAACAATTAGGGTTATCTACAAGGCATGTCTAGGTTTAATCCTACGGATAATCTTAAAATTGCACTTTCCACATCGATCTAACATTGAGGATTTTATTCTTGAAACACTCACAAAAAGATTATATCCCACTTGAAAGCAAACTCTTAACTCACCAACTAGAGTAACCTTGTGAGTAGAATATTCCTATTTTGACCTAAAGTTTTTTATTAAAGGAGAAAAAAAAACTTATATAACCAAATAGTTTTACTTAATTAAAGAATATCACCCATTAAGTTTGAGAACCTTGTATCCAAAAGTCCACTTGTTGCTATTTTAAATCTGTTTTCATATTTCCACTTTCTCGTTTGTAACACAAAGTTGCTTCTAATCTAAGTTGCTAAATTTATGGAAGTTAAAACCACTTGACATTGAATTTAAGACACAATTGAACTGCTATCAATTTTTCTCTTTCTTGTGATAAATAATGACAAGAATTTTCCATCTATTCATTGCATCAATGACATCCTCATCGTGTACGAACTCATATCCAAAATAATAACTTTTCTTTTAACTTTTCTACTATCCCCAATAGTACCCAATTGTTTGTCTTCAAGACCTTTATTTGATGTTAAAAAACTCAAAATACTAAATCATTGAAAAAAAAAAAAAGCAACTATGTAAAAATCTTGACCTCGACCTGACATTCTTATCTATGGACCATAAAGATAGTTGAATAAGCATTGTATTAGAACTCCACTTACTATAGGTTAAGACTTTTCGCTTTTCTTAATTAGAAAACTTGGATAGGGAAGGTCAACTTTATGGGAAGAGATACATATAATTCCTTTTCCGCAAGCTTATACTAATGGATTTTCATGCATGGTAAAATAAGCTACTTAGAAAATTGAGCCAAACAAACACTAGATTGATTAGAACTCGAACTAAAATCTCTAAATCAAATTGCTTTCTTACCATAATTTTTTACTATACATCTTCTCAACCTTCTCTTCCTAAGCAACTTTAACTCTTATGGAATGCCAAGTCATATAATAGTTGATTAAGTTTCAGCCCAATCTCCTATGTCCTTTTTGTTCTTCAAAAGGCAAAGTAGCTAAGGACAATATGCTGGAAAATAGACATTTAATTGACCAAAGCTACATCAAAATTTTGCTAATGTCATGATTCCTTAGCTCTCCTAATTACTTCATTATAAATCACTCTAAAACTTCTTCTTTGGTGGTGCTTTACATCTTCGAAAAAAATGCCCATATCCATTTGTAGTCGATAACTATATCACGATCATCAAATTACCATCTAAATATTTATTTTTCCACTAATCAAATCCAATCAACTTCCGGGATACAACTAATACTGACTATTCACATGGAACTTGCAAATATAAGATCATACATCATTACCTAAGGTAACTTATATGAGATTTACGACTTTGGACATATTTTACACCTAAAACACTCGAATGCCATCTCAAAAAATAGCACCTTATAAAACCGAGTGCACTTGCATAGTTTACTTTCGAGGCCGAGATGCTGATATACAAAAAAAAAAATTTAAGCAAGGATTCAATCCAATGTTCAAAGAATTTTCCTCAAATAGTGTAATTAGCTTAAATTCCTTGGTATTACTTGAAACCCAAAATTTGACCGAATGGATCTATTCACTTCCTGACAATCCCCAACTTATCCTCGAAATAAGTCTCTTATGTTTAATGCTTCACTCGGTCAACGTCACGTGGAGAAACCTTTATGATCGGCTCTTAAAGGGGGCAGGCAATGGACCCAAGCTCCTGTTTTTCTTTCTTTATCAGACAGGATAAAAACAAAAGATACTATAAATAGGTTGCTTCCTAGAACGGTAAGACGAGATAAAAGGGGAAAAAAAACGGAGAAAGCATCGATATATACGACGAATATTTCAGAACTTCAGAAATCACTAGAAAAGCCCAGCAACAGAAATTGGCCTGCTGCCCATTTCACTGCGACTTGAATGATCAATGCGGTCGATCACAAACACGTAAAGGAGATACAGTAAATAGATTGCTACAATGTCATGCAGCAGCAGATGACTGGAAAAGTTTTTCTTCTTTTTTTTTTTTTTGCAAAAGCAAACATAAAGAAATCGTAAAGCTATGACTAAACATGCGTTAAATTTCTAAGTTTGAGCCGCATTTTAACGCAAAACTATACGCTAGCAAAAAATAAAAAAGCACATTTAATACAAGCAACCAATTAAGAAAGCATGATTCTTTTAGTTTATACTATTAATTTATATTATATGATATTCAAAAAAAAAAAAAAATAAAACTAAATCTTAGGGCTTCTCTTAAAGATAACATCCTCGCATCCTAGACATAAAATAATAGAAAAGCGCTTAAGTTCCTAAATATGGGAGCTCTAGATCCCTAGGGATCGATTACGGCATAAATAATGAAAAGTAAATTTATTCATAAAGATTAAGCGCCAAGAAACAGAAAAGAAGGAAAAGTCGGAAACGTATGATAACGAAAGAATTTTTCTAGCAAATGTTGTAAGATATTTTTTAAAATTATTTAAAAAATATAAATAAAATTGTCAATAAAATCTAAAAGCAATGTTGACAGAATCCTTAACAAAAATTAGATAGAAAAAAAAAACCTGGTAAAATCAAAATTGTTTGGATTATCATAGACTTATCGTTGACTGACTCTTTCGAAAACCAAAACGCAGTGGGGAAAAAATAGGGATAGAAAGAGGGGCGGAGAAGAGCGGTACCTCTCGATGCTGGAGAACTCGTAAAGCCTGCCGTGGCAGGAGAAGATAACGAGAGCGATCTGGACGTCGCAGAGAACGGAGAGTTCACTAGCCTTCTTGATCAAACCGGAGCGGCGTTTGGAAAAGGTGACTTGGCGACTGCTCTTATCTTCGATTCGTTTCATCTCCACCTTCCTCCTCCCCATTTTCGGAAAGGCTTTTGCCCTATTTTTCTTTTTCGAATTTGTTTTATTTCGTCTTGCGGAGAAGAAGAAATAATAGAGAGACCAAAACACGAAGTGAATGGAAAAATTGATACGGATAAGGCATTTAAAGAAAAATGAGGGGCCAAGAGAATAACTTACTAGCTTGGCGCTTAGTACTTGAGCAGCGCAGTGTAGAAGCAATATTAACTCGAGTTGTTGAATGTATGGCCTCGATAACGGAGGCGTCTGCGTCTATGACACGTGGCTTGCGAGTATGTCGATTTTCAATTTCATTGCGGCTCGAGATTTTATTTCTGAAATTTTTAATTTTCTTTTCCTTTAAAAGAATAAAGTCAAATATTATGTGACATTTAAATGAAATCCCATGTCATAAATTCATAATGTCATCGGTATTTAGCTGTGCAATCCAATTTCAATTGAATTTTCTTATAAAAATAAGATTATTTTTTAAAAAAAATATAAATATAAATTAATTTACATGAAATAAAATTTTACACATTCAAATTCATTTTATATCGATATCGTATTTAAATTAAAAAACTTTAGAATAATTTTTGCGTAATGTAATTTTATTATGATTAGTAAAAAAAAAAATTACTAATAAAAATTCACTAATATTCACAACTTTGCCAGCGGATTAAGAATTCTAAGAGTTATGACAGAATAGTGTTGGCATAGGTGCTAAATAATAAAGAATGATGAAGATGAAATTAAGTTGTTTTGCACTGAATAATATATGAGTGTGGAACTCTTGCTTCTGAGGCTCTTTCTTTTTCTCATCAATAAAGAAGAAATTATAAATATCGTTTGGGTTAATTAAACAAATGGTTTTTGTATCATTTCACTAATTTTATTAAGTATTTAAAAAAATTTTTTACTCAAGTAGGTATATATATTATAATTTAATAAGATCATAATATATAATAAAAATATAATATATTATAATTAAATTAAAAGTTAAATGTTACATGAGCATTTATTTAACGATATTAATATAAAATATTTATGTTTGATAAAATTATAATATAAATGTATATTTAAATTAATTTTTTTAAATATTTAATTAAAAAATATATAATAAGAACTTGTTATTTCCTTCATACAATTGCATTTTTTTTCTATGGCAACAACCAATAAATATTTATATAGATTACCCCTTATGGTAATTCCCCCTTTCTTTTTTCCCGATGCGTTCCTTTCCTTGGTCCCCTCCTACCAAACGAAAGCAAAAGAGAACATCAGATGAAACGAAAGCAAAAGAGAGAGGGAGAAAGACAATGATTAGCTGCAATTAAATTAAAATGACCAATTAAAAAATTTGCCGATAATGGGGTTTGATGGGGACTGGCAGCAGTCAGCAGAGTCCAGAGGCAGAGAGATATATTTCTGAAATAATGTTTAACTGGCGCATCATATTTTGCCACGTCTGCAATTTCACATGCGGATTTCACATTGCGAGCTGAGCTGAGATGGGCTATCGGACAATAAGGGAAGCGGGGCGGCTTGACACAGGGCCCGCGTGACCCCACATCTAAGCTTATCAGTCCCCGTGCGGAAGGGCTGAAGCGCGCCTAAGCCACGTGGGAGGCCAGAGAACTGGACCACACCCAACATCTTTTTCATGCGTGATTCCAGTCCAGCTACCATTAATTATTTGGACAAACAAGACTAAAATCATTTAACAACCATTATAAATACCATTAATATTAAATATTTAATAGATGTGTATTGGTGTCTAAAATCTTTATGTATTTAATAATATTAATTATGCGTACGTTTAAGAGATATAACAGCCACGTACAAATTATAAGATTTAGATATAATATAGTATTCAAGCTTCTATGAATTTGTGGGTATAAGAATAAGTTTTAGATATATATATATATTTTTTCATGTTTGTTAAAATTATTATGATTTTAATAGGTAGTGGTTTTTTTTTGATTAAAAATTATGTTTATATAATCAAATCTAGGACCGGGATAATAATGTATACACAATAGTAACATGCTGAACTAAAGGACTGGGATAACGTAATTATTTTTTAGATTTGGTTATTTTGAATAAAAAATATACGAATATGAAAAATAATATCCAAACAATATAAATATAAGAATATATTAAAATATATAATATGAATTATTAATTTAATAATATTTATATAAATATATAAAATATTTTAAATATAATTATGATGTAAAAATAGATAAATACTATATAACTATATAATTTATAAAATTTATAAAATTGGATCAAAATAAAATTAGTGAGACCTCCAACTTACTAGTTCAAAGTGGTTCAATTTATCAATTAAATCTGAATATTCAAATAAAAATAAATATCAAATACATAATTTGATATAAATAAATCATTAATATAGTAATTAGTGAATTAAAAATATATATGATTTAATAATATAATTTTTAAAATTTAAAATTTTATTAATTAAAAATAATAATAAAATTAACATTTGATTCGTAGCTTGATTTATCGTTAATAGACCTCGGTGGCCACAACGTCTCATCCTACCTCGTGCGAGGTGGTGGGGACTGGGGATTCTGACTTCTTCTGAGTGCCAGTGCTTTGCAGGATAACTGGATAAGGCTTTAGTGCCAGCATCTACTCGACAGTGTTGACATTCTACAGGGACCTTTTAACAACATTTTATATGACATATCTTCAATCTTCATAATCCCCCTGCGGCCCCATCCCCTTGTGGAACTGCGGGTACAACAACCTTATATTGGGCCTCTGACCCTCTAACACTTTTGGGTTTTGGCGTCCCCAATTCAAAACCGCAAGGACTGACATGGTTGGGCTGGCTTGCTTCATCACTTGGTCTTGAAGGAAATGGGGTAGCTAATATATCCCGGGCCCTCTCTGAGTACCCCAGTTTTGGATCTTTAGATCAATACTCACAACGTTTTTCTCCGGTAGTGCATTTTCACGATTATCTGAAATCTAATGCGAGGGAAAAGAATTAGTACGTATTCAAGTTTATATTATTTTTTATTTATTATAATTATATTTAAAATATTATATATTTATATAAATTTTTATATATTTTATATAAATTTTATGTTTTTATTTTTTTTTCCATGATATGTCTAAAATTATCATATTTAAAAATAAACTAGAAAGGAAGAAGTTATTTATGTAGGTCCAACTATTCAAGATGCAACATATAATTAAAACTCTTCATGTTGACATGCATAAACTCATGTATTTATAAAACGATATGGCTTAACTACTGTTTATAGATATTCATTAAAAAATGATTTAGTTACAATTTTAAAAAATTGTTATAATTAATCTATTATTTTTACTGAATTTAAAAAACAATGTATTAATTACAATTTTATTTCTAAACAAATAATACTAACCATGTGCCACTGCTTACTAGATCAGATTAATGTTCTTCTTATAAATTAATCATTAGTTGGGGCCCAACAATCATATATTTTCCTTATATCTTAATTGATTGAACCTACAACTGACATGAGAAAAAATGGTGAATAATTTATCCTATATAGAATAAAAATTTGTATTACTAACTTAAAACAGTACTTAAAACTAGAATTTATGTATTGTGTAGATCAGATTGTAATTTTTTTCAATAAAGTTTCAATGAAAGGTGTCCACAGGTCGAGTTAAATCACGATGCGAAAAAAATTTAAAATCCGTGTTCAGGTTGGTTTTTTGATCCAGCCCACCCATTTATGCTGTTTTACCGTTCATCCAATTAAAAACATATTTTTTTTATTAATATTTATATATTTTATAATTAAATTTAAATAAAAATATATTATTTTAATATAAAAATACAGCCCTGGGCCAGGTGGGCCGGGCCATGGACAGGCCTTAGTTTCAAAATATTAACCCAAAACGTGCTAGTGATTCTAAAGTAAGCGCATGCGTTTTTTGTTGATTGCAAAAACCAAATTAAAGCGGATCATGCTCAAAGTTCGAATCCTCTTACAAGCAAATAAATACATCATTTCAAACGAATTAAAACCGCTCAAAAAGAAAGATGCGCAGTGCTTATGCAATTGGGCGCTGACTCAAAAGGGCGTTGCTTAAAGAAACAAAAGCTATAGTATTAAAAATTCATGCCATTACAACTTAAGTTTGTTTTCATCAAATAACATGCAAACATGTGTTAATAAAATGTGGTGATTCTTACAAGGAAATGCGTATCATGCATGCATGATTTGTCCATGCTTTCTTATATATATTTATATCATATATATATATATATATATATATCATGGTAGGCCGTCCTGTCATATAATTACTACACTTGGACCCCCGGTGACGACTGATATCATCATTCTGATATCTGTAACTTCAACAATTCGGCACAGTTTATATTGTAATTTGTATCTGGCAATTATTTGCAGCTTTAAAAATGATAATATTAGCTTAACGTCGTACCCAATTTGTAATGTTGGCTCGCACTCCAATGGATGAAAGAAGCCGTCACCCTGAGGCCGATGGACTGCTTGTCGGCAATACCCCACATCTTCTGCATTTGGATTCAACTGAAGTGAACTTAATTGGGAGCCTTCCATCGACTGCAAAAACCACCGATCTACAAGTCATTGAATATGGTCTTTTGATATTTGATCATCTCAATAAATAGAGCTGAGTTAGTAAGTTAAAATTCCTAACTTAAGTTCTTAACCAGAATTAGTGTATGTCAGGATTCTTAAACACAAACATGAATTGGTAACCTTATTAAAGTTGTAAAGGGAACCTACCCTTTGCTTAAGGGTCTGGTTGGCTTCATTAAGCATATGTTCCTGCATTAAAGAGAATGAAAAATAGTTGCATCGGTGAAAGAGACAAGAAAACTGACTTCGAAATTTAATAATTCTAATTAAGATAATAGCATACCTTTCGTTGGAAGTCAGTGAGCTGATCCAGCATGTATTGGGTCTACAAATGAGATATTCAATGTTCATTACAACATAGAACCATTAAAAATAGGAAAGAAACAAGAACATGTACTAAATTTGAACTTTCCATCTTATATGTTTTTCAGTTTTTTTTTCCCAAAAGAGAAGCTATATGTCTAATTTCTAAACTAATAGGAGTATAGGTCTAATCGCTCGTCATGATATATACTTGTTAACGTCCTTTTAGGTCCAAAGGATCCAGATTCGGGATAAGAAAATGCTTAAGAGGAGAAGGGAAACGATTAAAGGGGCGCTGAAGTTAGAACATCGAGATGTGCTTTAAAATAAAAAAAAATAAAAATAAAAAAAGGAGAGAGTGAATTGAGAATGTTTTCTTAAGTTTTAAGCTTGATGTACTTTTTTATATATATTCACAAGACTCTCATTTGTTCTTAATAATCACAC
>JBBYHL010393633.1:10686-21344 GCA_038381835.1 Adansonia madagascariensis
ACCCGACTCCTAGTAACATAGTTGGACATTGTTACTAAGTAATGGATATGAGTCAATCCCAGTGAACAAATTTTATCTTTTTGTGAGGCGCTTGTGAGAACTGTGTTTGAAAACAAAAATTAAGGAGGCAAACCTTGGATACTGGTGTCTCATCGATTCTTGGTTCCATTCCAACAGATGTAGTGTTAACAAGGATCATCCCTTCTTCCGGATAGAAATCATTCAACTCAGCAAGAGTAAGTGCTTGTCCTCCAACTTTGCTAGCAAGCTCTTTGGCTTTGTCTGCAAGTGAGAAGAAAACACAATCATCCTTAGTAGCCAATGAGAGACAAACCGCTGATGACACTAATAAAGATGGCAAAAAAGGATCAAGATACACGAATACAAAGTCTCAAACATAAAAGCCAATAAAAGGAAAATTTAGCATCAAATTCATCTCTAAACATTAAAATTCACGATATCAAGGGAGAAAATAAAGATGAAAAGAATGAATATTTGTCAAAGTTTTAACCTCTTATAATTGCAGCAACATAGTTATCCTATAGGCATCAAAATTCCTAGATGTTTCCTAGTATATTAAGCAAAAGCCTTGCACCATGTTGTCAATATGCTTATATACTGAAAAAAAAGACATAAAATTTCATGCTATCATGTCATATAACATAATGATATACTTATTTGCTATTTTGCTTTGGCTCTTCATTTTTCTTTAAGTACCGAACACCTGTATTTGATACATATCTGGACATGAGAATGGGGATATAACCCTTTTAGGATCCTTCAAATACATGACAAAATTTAGAAAAATTTTAGCATACCCATGTTGGACACATACCTATGTCCGACACTCACACACAAGTCCGAGTAACTTAGCCTATTTGGAGATCCTTACCATAAAAAGAAGCCATAGAATTTCATGGTAACCATGTCATATAACATAATGATATAACAATTTGGAGATCCTTACAGTATGTACGATTGGCAACTACTACTCTAGCTCCTTTTTCATATGCTCCATAAGCAAGTGCTTTTCCGGCACCACCAGCTCCAATCACAACAAATATTTTACCGGCCAATGGGGAACCAGATGCTGGTGTTGCACCATTTGATCCTGCAAACAAGTAAAAAAAAAAAAAGTGTAGGTTAAAACTATGTTGCTTCGACTCTTCATTTTTCTTAAAGTAACCGTGTCCAACACATATCTGGATGTGTGTATAGGAATATGATCCTCCAAGGACCCTCAAGTACATGAAAATCTTGGAAAAAAAATTGACCATACTTGTGTCTAACACTCACACCCGAGTTCGACTAACATAGGGTTAAAACATCAGATTTGGAAACGATTGAAGAAAGAGGAGCATACAGGAAATGCTGAATAAATATTGTAAATGCATCAACCTCTTAGTCCCTCTTCAATAGCTGCAATAGCTCCAAGGTAATCAACATTATAACCAACCAATTTTCCATCAGTTGATCTCCTGATCATGCAACCTATTGCTCCTATCACCTGAAAGGATTTAAATTAAAAAGAAAAAAAAAAAAAAGAAATGTCAAACATGCATATCTGATACGATAAGCAACACCGTTCTCAACATGTTAAGACTGAAATTTCTTAAAAAAGTAATGACTTGGGAAACACATTTAAGTAATAAGCCAAAGTCCAAAGAGGACCAAATACCTTGGCAACGTGATCGACCTCATCACAGCATTTAAGTCCAGCCTCCTTGTAAGGAATAGTATAACTGCATTTCGGAACAAAGAACTATTGTTTTGTTGACAAAGACGGTAGTTCCCATGGAAATTACAGGGATTTTTAGGAAAAAGGAAGCATAATAGAAGTGCATTAACCATACATCATAAATGCATTTATTATTCAGGAAACCTCTACAACATCAACTCTATACATCTTTGGTAACTTTTTGAAGTTGTTCCAACTTTGATTTCTAAATTGATCTGTACAATTATTATAGTTGGCTTTGAATTGACTTCTATAAGACTTTTGATGCCTCTCTCCAGCAATTGAGATCTCAATTTTATTGAGAGACAGCCAACTTGCGCATGAACACAAAAAAGGACGTTATAATTGGAATGTTAGACAAAGAAATAAACACTCAAAAAGCCTATTGTTAGATTCGATAGGAATGCTTATTACCAACAGCATGGGGGAAAAAAAGAGTACTAAATTTATAGCAGCCCATCAAGTAGATTTTACCTGTATCCAGCAAAATCAGGGGATGAAAAAGTGGTGATAAAATTTGAGACATCATCAACCAATAAAGGTAGATATATTCCATTAAAACCGGCGGATTTAAATGCTGCATTGTAGACGTGAGGACTTTTGTTGTGACTGATAGGATTTCCGATGACACCATGTACTTTGGTATCAGGTCCTATATGCCTCATATTGTATAAATCCAATAATTCCATCACAGTTGGTTGCCCAGGAGCTGATACTACTCCAGCCTCAAGTGAACCAAAAGTGAGAAATCCTCCAAATTTTGCAGCAAGGATCCTTGACATCAAACCCCTCTCGCCCATAACAAGTCCAATCATTGGGACCTACAGATTCAGCTGACATGTCATTCTCAATGAAAGAAAAAACTGTAAGCATACAAACAAACTAGGACAAATAATGAAAAGCGATACAGGAAAACTAAGAAACAGTTATGGCATTTCCTAAAAACAGAAATAAAACAGGCAGCTTTGTTAATGTAATTGCAAATGCGAGCTCATACATTTATCCTGCATTATCCAAAGACTCAAAGGTTATTGCTATATGTTAGTACTTCGGAGGTACAGAGTAAAATCTAATAAAAGAGAGAGAAAACTTAAAGCTTGCAAAGATCAAAGTTAAAAGGTATAAGTGGTAAATTACTTACTTGGGAGTGTACGAGTACTTGAAATAGTCGAGCGTTGTCAATGATATCTAGGGCAGTTGTTGCAATCTTCACTATGTCAGCTCCAGTAGCCTGTATTCTCGCAACAAGCTCACCTAATTCCTCGACAGACGGAGTTCTTTCATAGTTGTGTGAAGAAACTATAATCTTGACATTTTCAGGCCTCTCCCCTGGAAGTGAATTGAAGAAGTCATGAGCAACCTTCAAGAGGCAAAATGGAAATTTATTAACATGTTCCCAGCAATGACAAAGCAAATTGAAGTTAAGAATGCAAGCAATAACTGACAACATTGTCGTAGAGCATAGCATTTGCATGACCAACCTTAAGTTCAATATCAATGTAATCTGCTCCCAATTCCATGGCTAGACGTAATGCTTCTCGCCGCTTGCTTTCATCACCATCATATTGACCACCTTCCCATCTTGGTCTAAAGTACATTATCGATAGGTGGGGCTGTTAAATATGGGAAGATATGAATGTGGAAGTCACGCTTTTGTTAGTTTATGAGAGTTGGGTGCTTTTATGAAATTAGATCACTGATCTTTTTGAATCTGACTAATTTTTTCAGATAAAACAAGTTTCTTATTTGCATAAAAAAGATGTAGAAAATCAGGTTTTGAGTTTGATTCTCAACTCTAGCTGCTCAAAGAAATTTTTCTTTGGAACTTAAACTTCAATATAGTTTGGCATAAGATAAGACTGAAATAGACCACTCATTCAGTGCAATTACTAATTGGTTCAACCAAGTTGAACTCTTCACTAATACCAAAAGAAACAAAATAAGATCTCACAAATTGAGTTTTTTTTTTCCCTCATCAAATTAGTTCACGCTTCACTTTTGCCTCTGCAAGCAAAGAACATTACTCTATGCTCAATTTACCTGTCCAAACAGATCATATATAAAGCAAAACTCCATGATATCATGGATAACAGATGCAAAGAATAATTCAGTACCTGAAAGTGACAAGAGTTGGCAATGGAGCTTGTTTGATCAAGATATCAAGATCTTGTCTAGGAACAAAGTTCTTCAAGAAATCCACCCGAAGCTCAACAAGATCACCACCGAATTCCTTTGCATTTCGCATCTGAACCAGCATTTGATCAACTGATTCTGCCATTATTGGCACGCAAATTAATGTTGAATTCCTTTGAGTTCCATCACCAATTCGAAAATCTGTGACCGGCAACTAAAAAAGTACGAAAAAGAAGTCAACAAAACAGTATAGCCAATGAAATCACATTGATTTTGGACCCAATTAACGAGTGCAGAATCAAACACTAGAGAATGAACAAATAGAAAACACTTCTGAAGCTTATATAGTATGTCTTTCTGAAATTATCCAAAAAAAAAAAAAGAAATCAGAAATTTGAAGCAAACACAAGCATCAAATGCTTGACCTGGCAACTAAGGAAATTGAACCAAGTAACCCAAAATAAAATCAAGAAAAACAAAAGACATATCAAAAACAAAAGCAGAATGAAAAACTAAAGCCAACCGAGCTAAGTTCATAGTACCAGCATCCACTGATCCAATAATGAAAAGAAAATAAAAAGTTGTTTGTATCTTCAATCTTATGCAATTTCCAATCACTAAAAACCAATCAAAAGAAAACAAAAATAAAAAAGTTTATAACACAAATCAAAGCACTAAGGGTACTTTTTTTTCATTTCGAAAAAATGGAAGCAATTTATAACTTTTCAAAGTCAACAAAATAGTAAGAAACTTTGAAGAAACGACCAATGGAGAAAACATTAAACCAAAATCCAAGAAAAACCCAGAACTTCAAATCTTATTCTCTTTCATTTCTCTTCCTTCTTTTGCATTGTCCCAATTCCCTACAACCAAACAGATGATCATCAAAGAAGACCAAAGAAATCAAGCTAAGTTCATAAAATTAGCATCCACTGATCCAATAATGAATAGGAAACAAAAAGCTAAGTTTGTATCTTCAATCCTGTGCAATTTAAAATCAATAAAAACCAATCAAAAGAAAACAAAAAAAATTATAAAAAAATCAAAGCATTAAGGGTACTTCTATTTCATTCCCAAAAAATGGAAGCAATTTATAACTTTTGAAAGTCAACTAAAAAGTAAGAAATTCTAAAGAAAAGTTGGAGAAACTATTAAACCAAAATCCAAGAACAACTCAGAACTTCAAATCTTATTCTCTTACAATTCTCTTCTTTCTTTTGCATTGTCCCAACAACCAAACAGATGTTCATCCAAGACGACCAAAGAAATCAAGCTAACTTCATAAAATTAGCATCCACTGATCCAATAATGAAAAGGAAATAAAAAGTCGTTAAGTTTGTATCTTCAATCCTATGCAATTTCCAATAACTAAAAACCAATCAAAAGAAAACAAAATTAAAAAATAAAAAGTTTATAACACAAATCAAAGCATTAAGAGTACTTCTATCCCATTCCCAAAAAATGGAAGCAATTATAACTTTTGAAAGTCAACTAAAAGGGAAGAAACTTCGAAGAAAAGACTAATGAAGAAACCATTAAACCGATATCCAAGAACAACCCAGAACTTCAAATCTTATTCTCTTTCATCTCTCTTCCTTCTTTTGCATTATCCCAACAAAACCAAATAGATGATGATCAAAGAAAACTAAAGAATCAGTCCAAAAACACCAACTTTCTTTGGTTTGTTTTACTTTAACATTGTAATAACAATAATAAAAAACCAGAAAGAATAGGAAAAAACGTCCTACCGGAAAGCTTTCGAGAGCCATGGCTTTGCGACTTTGACGAGAGAAACGAGAAGAAAAGCTAAGAATATAGCGAGCTTTCTATATTTTGGTCCTTTTGAAGTCGGGGTTTGGTAGGAATGGAGGGGCGAGTTAGGTGTATCTTTATTTATTTGTATGGGTTTTAATTTAAATTTTATTTATAGAAAACTCTCTTTTAATTATTATTATTTTAAAAAAAAATTAATTGAATTAAATAATTTTCTTTTACAACAATTTTATATATGATTTTTTTAATTTTACATAATGAATGCAAAGAAAAAAATTTTATAAAAACATATATTTACAAGGTTTAATTAGAAATACAATTTAAATATATATAAAATATTATTCATATACAAGAATTCAATTATTTGAATAAAAAATAAATGATAAACAAATTATCTCATTCGAGTTTTTACATTATTACGAAATAAAACATAATCATAAAATATATTAAAAATTAAAAAATAATTTTAAAAAATAGACAGATCATAATTTTTTTTATAATTTCTTTTACGAAATTAAAAGTTTATAATTAATGTATCAAAAACGATTTCCATAAAATACTAAAAAAATTTTTTTCTTGATAATAAAATAATTTTATATAAAGTAATTTTTATTAAAAGGTTTTATTTATGCGCCTTCTTGTTTCTAATTAACGAAAATTATTTGTAAAAATTGCTTATAAAAAAAATGGATAATTTGTAACATCGTCGTGCTTTTTGGAGTTGGGTGAAGGCCTGGCGTCGGGATTTTGCGCGGGGGGAGGGGGGAGGTGGAGCAGTGTTTTCAAAGTTGATTTTACCAAATTATCCTCCTATTGGATAATTGAATTTTGTACTGCTCGCTTTTGGCCAGCATTTCATGCTTAGGGTTCTGGCAATTTAGATTAACGCTGCTGTAATTAAAAATATTATTTTCACATTTTTTTATAATTTTATATATCATAATTATAATTAAATTAATATATTTTTATATAATTAATACATTTATATTTTCATATTTTTATTTATTTTCATATTTTTATATAATTAAATTACTATAATTTTTTATATAAATTTTAATATATTATATTTTCATATCATATTTATATTTTTCTCACTTTTTGCCAATTCAGATACATTTTCTGCAAATTCAGATGCTACGATCTGATTTTTGTTAATACAGATACAATTTCTACAGATTTGAATAATTTTTTAAGATACCCCGAAAATTTTTTAAACTTCTTGGTCCGACCCAAAAATCTAAATTACTATTTATAAAATAATAAATAAATTTAAAATTTTTATTTTTATATATTTTATAACTAAAATTAAATTTTTTTTTTTTACTATTACATAATAATTCAAGTCTTAACTAATCCAACTCGAAATATGAAAAGTTATACTCAAGGCCTGACTAGGTGAACAAACCCGAATTATAAAATGCTATGTCCGATCGGATGAATTATAAAATGCTATGTCCGATCGGATGAGCCAGGTGGGTAGCCTAACCCGAAGGTAGGTAGGTATAAGGGCAACTCACCAAATTAAATTAAGCATTCCGCAAACAAAGGTTCAACTTCAGATTTCATAAGCTTTGCCATTGAGAGAGCACAAAACAAAACACAACAAAACAAGTAGTACACACAAAACATTGATTCTTCTACTTTTTATTCATAAAGTTTCTCACTTCACATGAAGAGTTAGCTCTCAAAGGCCATTGCATCCCCAAACGCATCTCTTATTCCGGTCACCGGAACCTACACTTCAGCCTTGCAGACCAATAATACCTGCAAATTAGAAAAAAAAAAAGGACTTGGGAGTGAATATCAGATTACGAGTATATATTCGACACGGGTATGCTTAAATTTTTTAAAGTTCTATATATTTGAAGATTCGTACTCTTGTACCTTTGTTTGAATATGTGTCAAAAAAGGGATACTTCAAGGAAAATGAAGAATCAAAGTAACATAGATGTAATTGATAGAGTTGTCTCCAAAATGATGGATGTTAATGAATAAAAAGTTTCTTGAAACGGGATCAAGATAGTTGACTAACATACCGCAAGCTACTCGGCCACCAGCATTTCCTGTGGTTTTGCTAAGCTCATGGCCCCCTGCAAATATAATAGCAGGGACGTGATATATCCATACAATTTGAAATATAAATTGGGAAATAAAATGGAGTAACAAAAGAATGATCAAACTTGATGATGCTCGTAATATGACAAATCTGTTTCATAGTTCTTGGCGGATACTTAAGTCAGCTTAAGCATTCCAAAAAGTTGCTAACACAGCTGACCTATATTACTCGGACTCGGGTAAGTGCCAGATAAAGTATATATCCAACATAAGTAAGTTCAATTTTTTTTTCTAGTTTTCCATGTGTTTGGATGGCCATATCTTAATACTTATATCTGAATGTCGGACAAGGATGTCAAACACGGGTAATTCAAAAAAAATGAAGAGTTAGAGTAACATAACAACGGATATACATTTGATTTTTTCCTTGCAGCCCGGACAAAAAGATTGTGGGGAGGGGGACCAATTCAGGAAATCAACCACTTATTAACTAGTGTTCCTAGCGTAGGCAAGACTAAGTATAAAGAAGTAAACAACTTAAACAGACCCCAAAAATTTCGAATTATTACCCTTGCCAAGGTCATCAGGATCCGCATGGACGACAACGGCTCTTCCAATAATGGAGTGTGGCCCAGTGAGAGGAATCTGACAAAGTATGAAACAATAACTTTCGGCAATGAACTCAAGTTGATAGTAAGACCGCACGCACAAAAGGAAGAAATCAAATGTAAGCACAGAGGGATAAGGAGTTGAACAAAAACCTGTTTGTCGATAATAGAGAAACTCGCAGAACCTGGACCACATAAATAAAACTAACAGTGTTAAGAATACAAGAAAAATAAGCACCAAACAACAAATTGAAAAAAAAAAAAAAGTTGAAACAACGCAAAGAAAAGAAAGCCAAATATACGGGTATGTGTCTGGCACAAGTATGTTCAATTTTTTCAAAATTTTTCACGGATTCAGAGGATCTTGGAGGATCATATCTCTTGGACAGGACCACACAAGTACTTTAAGAAAAATGAAGAGTTAGAGCAATGTAGGCTTGTGGTCATTTACAGAAAGTAAGTATTCATACCATCATCACCAACAACGACATTTCCCAGATCACCAGCATGGCGATTCTCATCTTCAGGAGAACCATGCTCTTTGCCAGCAGGATTAAAGTGGGGTCCTACAAAGAGATCAGTCACAAGGTAAAAATCCGCAAAATATTTTCGCCCAAAAACAAAAGATATAATAAAGCCAACCTTAA
The DNA here is from genome assembly GCA_038381835.1 of Adansonia madagascariensis. Lineage (NCBI taxonomy): Eukaryota > Viridiplantae > Streptophyta > Magnoliopsida > Malvales > Malvaceae > Adansonia > Adansonia madagascariensis. Next base: position 19,641 of record JBBYHL010393633.1, read on the forward strand.
CAAAGAGGAAAAAAAATTTCAAACTTTCAGAATTTTACCTGTTGACATGCAACCATTTGTTGTGTCCCCAAGGGCATGAACATGGAAGCCATGGAGCCCAGGCTTAAGACCAGAAAGGTTCCCAGTCACAGTAGTTGGACCTAGAAACAGCACAAAAAGATTAAATAACTTCAGCAAGAAAGACAGAAATAAAGAGACAAATAAGTCTTATCCAGGTTGGGATTTACCATCTCCCTCTTGAGTGAAGAAAACAGTTCCATTAACGCCTTCACTGCTGGTAAGGACGGCAACAGCCTTCACCATTTTTCTATGTGATCTATAATACAGAATGCTAGATATGCCAGTAAATAATCTTACCTAAATAAAAGATACCTTCAATAGCAACATTAATGGCTATGGAAGAAAAGGCTCAAAAATTATAACCGAACAGCTTATATAAACCCCAAATTTTAACTTCTGTTTCACCGCATCATCAAAAAATTTTTAAAAGCCTTGTAAATAAATGCTAGTAGTTTCCAAGATTATGAATTATAGACTGTCAGCATATCACATATAAACTCATTAAAGTTTGTCGAACAGATATAATACATCTAATAACCTATCTAGCATAGACCTGGCAATATTAGACAAATTACACCAATATAACACGGATAAAATCATCAAAATACGACATGACACAAATACACGAATGTTTGAAAATCTATATAATACTTTGAATTATTAGCATTTCAAAATTTATATCGATATAAAATGTCTTAAATACAATTAAAACATGGCAAAATACATAAATATGATACAGATATTCGAAGCTAAACTTAACAAACCACCATAGAACTTCAAGGAGATACCACAAATAAAATTACAAAAGCTAAATCTTCAATAAATAGGAAAATTACTCCCAACTAAAAAATAGGGTATTTTCATGCATTAGTTTTCAATCATATATCGGCAAAGAAGAAGAAAAAAAACCTTCTCTCAAACCTGAAAATTCAGCTACTTTATTCAGCATGGAATCTTATCCAATGTCTATTTTTTTCCCAAAAAAAAAAAAGCTACTTCCTTTCTAACATTTTTCAGCCATTGTGAACAACAATAGGATTCACAGAATCAAGCGTATCTTACGCGGAGAAAAATAATAGAAAAAAAAAATCCAACATGCAAGCAAAGTCTAAAATCTAGAGCAGATGTTAAATAAAAGCTGACGAACAGCAAACCAAGCTTAAGATATAGAGAAAGATGGATCAGATTAGAGACTTAAAACCCTAAAAGTTGAATGTAAATTAAGAAGTCAAAGAGAAGCTAACCTCAGAGTACCCCTTCACTCCACAGTGAGAAGATGAGAGTTTTTTTGACCTTTTTTAGGAATTTAATATTTTAATCAATCTATAGAAGAAGGTGGGAATCCGTGAGGAAGGCATCTGGCATCCATCGCCACCTACCCGTTTGAGGGTACAATGGTAATTGTCCTATCTTAAAATAGAAAAATTAAAAAAACATAGAAAATTAGAGGTCCGGCTTAGACCAATCCCCGGGGTAAGCCCGGCCCATATGCGTAGGTAATAAATAAATTTTTTAAATTCAAATCAATTTGGTTTAAATTACTATTTAATATATAAAATATGTGAAAATAAAAAATAATATTTTATTATTTTATAAATAATAATTTAAATTAAATTTAAATAAAAATAAAAATATTTTGAGTCG
>JBBYHL010393744.1:0-21706 GCA_038381835.1 Adansonia madagascariensis
TGTATTGATACATTGCATAATGTATCGATACATTTGGTCCAAAAACCTTGTGTGTATCGATACAATGAACATTGTATTGACACGATGATCAATGTATCGATACTATAAACCATTGTATCGATACTACGAACCATTGTATCGATACATGTTGATATGTATCAATACATTCCTTTACAGAATGCATGTTTTGGTCCTGGGATGGTCTAGTATCGATACATAAGGTCCTGTATCGATACAGAGGCTTATGTATCGATACATCTACATTTTGTATCGATATAAATGGGGACATTTCAAATTTTTGGTGCGTTGGAGCATTGTATCGATACATAAGAACCATGTATTGATACATTCAAGTAAAATTGTGAATTTTCTTATATCTATTGTCCCCTGATACCTTGGACTACGTCATTTGGTGCCACATCTTCATATTTACCATTGATATGATCCCGAGGCCTTCTTGACATCCTTAAAATACTTTTTCGCCGGGCGACAGATCATCGCCCTCTCTTACGTCCATGCTCCAGATTGCTAAAAATTAGCTCGGACAAAATAAGGTGTCTACAGGAGTAAAACAAAAAGGTTTGATTATTTCTCTGGCACACACCGTGCACTTGCATTTGCACTAGATTCCTACCAAACACCATGGTGTGGTTAGTATCCTAATTATTAGGAGGAAGTGAGCTATCTGCCTTTGTGAGTAACCCTCTACATAAGAATGGCAAGACCTTTTGGGATGTAAATTACCTATGTCTCTCATGAGTACCCTTCCATATTTGCATAGGGAAATACATTTATCGGATCGAACCCGTTTTGCTAAACCTGCGATAGGCCTAGGATTAGGGTGCCTCGATTGTCCTTATTGGATGAAAGAGTGATTTGGATACCAAAATAGGCATCAATTTAAACCCATATAGTGAACCCATAAGCTGAACCATGTCAAACCATACCAATTGCTACTAGAATAACCTGAAGAGTAGGATCACTTAGGGGAACATTTCATACCTTTACTCCATATACCATTGTTATGTGGGTGATGATGGGTGAACATTGTCATCCGTGTTTGTCATTTTTATTACCATGATTATTTCTTTAGGATATTCCATTCCGTTCGACAATAAATCCTTTTTAATAAATGGGTAAGGACAAGCGAATGCCATTACCTTCAATGCCATCTTAAAATAGTTATATCTAACTGAAACAAGTCATCATGCTGCCCAAAAGATGGCTTAGCATGTACTTAACATAGATGGTGATGAACAAACGTCATCGTTTAACGATCAGTCTTAGCCTTCACGAGGTATCATGTTACTTCATGAAGAGGCAATTTTAATGTGGACATGTCGGTATGTTGCCCATTTAATACCTCAACATTTACGATTATTATGTCTGCCCCTGGGCATCGTACTGCCTATTCTCAAGGCAAATTTTATGAGACACTTTATTGCTATTCTTATTTTCTTTATCTTTTACCTATTATTTCGTATTGGTTACTAACTTGTTCCCCTTTTTGCTTTTCTTTTTCACCATGCATCATTCTGTCATAATCACCATCACCAGGGGGCAATTGGTCAGTTCAATGTCCATCAAGGGGTTTTTGTCATGAAGCAACAGTCCACTTTGGAGCTAAAGCCCTTTGAGGAAGTTCTAGCATGGTCAGAACACTGACAACGTGAAGGTGAAGATGTCCTTAAATTGGGCTATGTCTTAATAGTGCATGAAAGGATCAAGATAGGGTATTGTTAAAATGATTGGCAAGATCTAAGGATTATATGGACCAATTGGGACAATGCTAAAAGGGAATCGTTTACTAAAAGATACAGAGATATTGCTCTTCTGCTCCAAGTTCATTTAGATGTCGGTTTGTTGCAAGCAGCCTCCCAATTTTAGAATCCAGCATACCAGTGTTTCACTTTCAATCATGAAGATTTGGTCGCCATAATTGATCAATAAACTGCATTACTCAACATTGAGAGGGCAAAGGTCGATAGAATATATTGCAAAGCATTGAACCCTCTAACTTTCAAGAAAAAATTAGTTCAAATCCTAGGGGCAACAAAGTCTTGGATTGAGAGTCATATCATAACAAAGGGGAACCGCGAATGCATCTTATGGGCTAGTTTGAAAGAAGTAATGGCGAGTACCATTGACATCTTAAAAATCTAAGATATCTATGCTTTGGCAATATATGGTCTGGCTATATTCCCAAAGATATTAAGCTATGTTAAAGCTACGGTAGTAGATGTCTTTGCTCATTTATGCTACAACATCAATCTTGCATCGGCTATCATCATCGAAACTATTCGAGCTCTTAATTTTTGTAAGAAAATGGTTATGGGCTACTTCATCATATGTGCAATGTTCTTTCACATTTGGCTTATCAGTCACTTTAGCCCCAAAAAAAGTAAGACGTCATACTGCTTCTTACCCAACTTTAGCCCTATCTCTAAGGTATTTGAGAAGGAATGGCCTCAAGATAAATCTAAAGAGCAATGGGTCTAGAAATTTTGAAACCTCAAGGGGGAAGAGGGAACATGGAATGCTTTTTGGTTGTCCCCATAAACGATCATATACCAAGGCGGAGATCATGGCTGCGTGCTGCTCATGGGATTATGGGGAGGTATTAGCTACACCCTTTTTTTAGTCCTTCGACAAGTCTAATGCTGTCAATTCATCCCCTTCATCCATGACCTAGAGTTATGGGATTTTGACAATGGTGAGCCTGCTTATAAATCAAAAGTCTAGCAAGCCTTACATGCATGAAAACAAACTTACTGCTCAGAGATGGCAAGCGAAGGTAGCTTAAGTTCATCCCCCTTTGACTGAAAAAAAATAATAGTCATGTTTGTTGGCACCTTACGAGCTCCTTACTATGAAAGGTTGATAGGAAGTGCCACAAAAAATTTTGCCGATATGGTTATATCAAGTGAAATGTTTGAGAATGCGATAAAAAACAATAGGATATCCATTCGAGAAACATCTGGATCAGTTAAGAAGACAGTAAGTAAGGGTAAAGAAAAGGAGGTGGATGTTATCGATGAAAATTATGCCAGGTTTAATCAAAGTCTACATCTAGCACAACTTATGTATCTCTCGAGCATGTTGAATATGAGTCTTACCCCTTACTTATCAGCACCACAACCAGTTCACGCTACCGAGTTTGCTCCAGCAATGAGCTTTGCATCGAATCCCATTCAAAATATGGCCTATAGTGCCCAGCCTTGCAATATGAACAATGCAAGAGCTCCGAACAATAAATAAGCACCCCAAGAAAGGGAGCACTTTGAACCACTCCCTTACTTCTATAAAAAAATTTACTCTCGCTTATTAGTAGGTAAACTAGTGGCCCTAGTATTCACAAACCCAAGATCACCACTGTACCCTAAATGGTATGATGAGAATACTTATTTTGAATACCACGCTGGAGCATAAGGCCATTCCATTGAGAATTGCACTTTATTTAAAAGAAAGGTGCAAGGTCTACTAAGAAAAGGAGTGATCAAGATCGAGCAAGGTCCTGGACCCAATATTGGGGCCAATCCACTCTCTAATCATGCCCAACTGAGAGTGAATGCGATAATCGATAGGAAAGGTTGTTGGGTCAAAAAAAGCTTTAGAGAAGTCAAAACCTCAATAACCAAAGTCTAGCAAACTTTCATGAAAGCTAGAATAGTAACAAATGATAAACATGCCATTGAAACATTCCGCTGCCACTGCGATCAAGAGCACGATTTGCAATATTGTCCATCATTCTTGGAAATGGTCCAAGGGATGATGGATTGATCCAAGATTGAGTTCTACAAGGAGTGGGATAGATACGATGATTAATCTATTAATGTTACTGATGAGGAGAGACCTACCGATGATCGGATCTTAAGCTGTTTGCCTCTTATAAGCATGAAAAATAAAGCTAACAAAAGTTTTAGGCCGTATGCTGCAAGATGGATAGAGGAGGTTGCCTAAATTCATCCCTTACTAATAGAAAAAGAGATGATTGTTAGATTCATTGGCATGTTGCAACTTTTTCATTATGAAAAGGTAGCAAAAAGCTTTTTGAAAAGTTTTGCGAATATGGTTGTACTTTGTAGGATGATCGATGAGGCCATGAAAAATGAATCAGGTAGAAAAAAATATCTGCAATGACAAAGGGAAAAGAAAAATAAAGGTTAGTCAGCAATCGAAGGCACTAAAGCCAGTTCATCTTAAACTCGTGCTAAGATAGACCTAAAGAGAATGGTTATTGAAGAAAACTGCAAGATTGTAGAAAACATAGAAGAAGTTAGAACGCCAATGAATTCGGTTTCATAAATCTTGGTGCAATCTAAGCTACTTAATGCACCAAGAAGATAGAGGACAGAATTGATGACTTTTATGATTTCTATACTATTTATAGCCATACTCTTCAAACATGCAAAGAGTTTCATGCTATGGTTCAAAAGAATATGAATGAGGGTAGCATCGAATTCTATGATGAAAAGCAAACCCTGCATACTGAGTCTGCAAATACAACATCATTTGTTAACAGTAGAGAAGAAGAAGAAGGTAATCCTCCTTCCGAGGTTGGAAGGCCATTGATCTTGTACGATAATCGATCGAGAGCCAAAGCCACCCCCATTTAGCCTACTCCAAGGATGATCATTCAGCTTCCATCTCCTTTCCCTTATAAAGATGATAAGGCAGTTGCTTAGGACTATGAAAATAAAACCTTAATCATCGGGGAATCTAGCTAGCAAACAACAAGCATGGATTTTTCAGGAGTGAGTCACCTAACTCAAAATGGCAAATGTTATGCCCCAGCAGCATTAAGAAGTGAAACTCAACAAGGGAAAACTAGTCCTATTCCTTAAGCACCTAAATCTACAATAAAAAACTTAAATTTGGTAGCCTTCAAAGAGCTAGTGAATGAGAAAGAAGCTATAGAATTCTTCAAGTTCATTAAACACAACAAATACAACATTGTCAATTAGTTAAACAAGCAAACCACCAATATATCTATGTTGTCACTACTGTTGAATTTTAAAGCTTATAAGAATGCCTTTCTCAAAGTTTTTAATGAGGCATATGTCCCTTCTGACATTTCTATAGGTCAGTTGGACCGCTTGGTGAGCAACATCACTGCCAATAGTTACATATTTTTCAACGATGATGCAATTTTGCACAGAGGGAGAGGAAACTACAATACCTTTCAATACACCACATATTGTAAAAGCACCACGTTGCCCAAGGTGCTCATCAATAACAGGTTGGCTTTAAATGTAATGCCCATGTCATGCTTGAACAAGCTCTCTATTGATGCATCTCATATCCAAAATAGTCATACAATTGTGTGAGCATTCGATAGAACTTGCTGGAATGTTATAGGGAACATCACCATTCCACTCCAAATCGGCCCATGTACTTATGAAGTTGACTTCCATGTGATGGACATCACTCCATCTTATAACTGCCTATTAGGAAGGCCTTGGATTCATTCTGTTGGGGCAGTACCATCATTTTTTTCACTAAAAGTTAAAATTCATTATCGAGAATAAAGTTGTCAGTATCGAAGGAGAAGAAGATATCATTGCTGCTACCTCAACTAATGCCCCATATGTCGAACCTGATGAAGATAATCTAGAATTCTCTTTCTAATCCTTTGAGTTTGTCAATGCAACTTATATGAACGAAGGGTTACCAATGGTTTAGCCTCACATATCAAAGAGTACTTATATGGGTTTGAAATTGATTGTTGGCAAAAGTGCCTAGGCTGGAAAAGGATTCGAAAAACATCTCCAAGGGATTACTAAAGCATTAAAAGTTGTCAACCACATCGACAAAAGAGGGCTAAGATTCAAGCCCAATGTGTAGCAAAAAAGAAAACATGCTGAAAAAAAGTGTCAGAAGAGGATGGCCCGTTTGTTAGGATGAAACATGGAGGATGAGCCAATGATATTCCCACTGCTTTGGGAAAGTTTCTGCCTAGGGGAACATGTAAATACTGGCTCCACTAATGCTATGCTCATATTGAACAAAGCATTCAAGGATGTCTCCATTAATGCGATTGATCTAGAGACTGATCTATGCCCTTCAGGATTTGATCCAAGTGTTTGGACTGAGACTGAGATTCCTGTACTATTTAAGTCTATATCAAAGTAATGCTATAAACTAAACCTACATGCTCTCGTCCAAAAGCATTGTAGGATCCTTTGTACGAACAACTTTTATTAAGTGTTATCAATGAAAATGACTAAGCATTATGCATTCATTCTTTGTGTTCATAGTTCTTGCCAACCTTAGACCTTTCTTTACATATTTTTCCACATATATTATTCCTTTTCATATTTTTAGGTACCCTGATAAAGGTGATATGAATGTTCATACTGGAACTTCAAAAATTGATTTCAAGCAATTGATCTATGCCAGTGAGGTCGAATCTGAAGAGGATCTTGAAGAGAACCCCACACCCTTAGACCTACACAGACTAGTTGAACTAGAAAAAAAATAGACATTAACTTGTGAAGAACCCTTTGAAACCGTAAACCTTGGAACAGAAGAAGATAAGAAAGAAGTTAAAATCAGAACTTCCATAAAACCATTAACTCGAGCTGAACTAATAAGTCTCCTTCAAGAATATAAGATATGTTCACCTGGTCCTACCAAGACATGCCTGGATTAGATACCAACATTGTGGTCCATAAACTTCCACTCAAACCTGAGTGTAAGCCCAACAACAAAAGCTTAGAAGGAAGAAACCTAAAATGCTTCTGAAGATCAAAGAAGAAGTGAATAAACAATTTGAAACTAGATTTCTCAAAGTAGCCAAATGTCCTGAATGGGTAACTAATATAGTCCCAGTTCCTAAGAAGGATGGTAAAGTGTGAATGTGTGTAGATTATAAGGATCTAAACTAAGCCAGCCTAAAAGATAATTTCCCTTTACCTGACATTGATACCCTAGTAGACAACACTGCCAAAAACTTAATTTTTTCCTTCATGGATGGGTTTTTGGGCTATAACCAAATCAAAATGGCAAGTGAGGACATGGAAAAGACCACATTTGTAACCATGTGGGAAACTTTCTACTACAAAGTGATGCCCTTCGAGCTTAAGAACACTGGGGCATCTTACCAAAGGGCGATAGTAAAATTGTTCCATGATCTCATGCATAAGGAAATCGAGGTCTATGTGGATGATATGATTGCAAGTCACCAAAAGAGAGTGAACTTGTGGTCAATTTGTGAACACTCTTCAAAAAGTTTTGCAAATACCAGCTCAAGCTATCTTGCCAAATGCACATTTAGTTCCTTATCCAGTAAACTATTGGGCTTTATTATGAGCGAGAAAGGAATAGAGGTTGATCCTGACAAGGTTAAGGCTATTTAGAATCTACCACCACCTTGAACTTAAAAGAAAGTGAGAAGTTTCTTAGGAAGACTAAACTACATAGCCTAATTCATATCTCAGTTAACCGACAAATACGATTTGATCTTTTGACTACTTCAAAAAAATCCTGGGGTATGGAATCCAGAATGCCAAGAAGCTTTTGATAAGGTCAAACATTACCTTTTGAACCTTCCAATACTTGTGCCACCAGTGCCCGACCAGTCGTTAATCCTGTATTTGTCAATTTTAGACAAGTCGATGGGCTGTGTATTAGGACAACATGACAAATTAGGAAAAAAGGAACAAGCTATCTATTACTTGAGCAAGAAGTTTACAGAATATGAAAATAATTTTTCATTCATAGAGAAGTTATATTATGCATTAGCTTGGATAGCCCGAAGGCTAAGGCAGTACATGTTGTACCACATTACATGGCTAATTGCAAAGCTTGATCCCATTAAGTATTTATTCAAAGCTCCTGCCTTGTCCGAGAGGTTAGGCAGATGGCAAGTTATGCTTTTTAAGTACGATATCATATATGTGAACCAGAAAACCATCAAAGATAGTGCAATAGCAGACTTTTTGGCAAGTCAAGCCATAAATAACTACTAGCCCTTAGACTTTAAGTTTCTTGATGAAGACTTTATGTGCATATCTGAGGCAGAGAACATTGCCAAGTGTGGTTCATCGTGGAAAATGTACTTCGATGGAGCTTCAAACGTACTGGGCAAGGAATTAAGGCAATTCTCATCTTGCTTGAGGGAAACCATTACCTTTTCACGACCAAATTTAACTTTGACTGCACCAACAACATAGCTGAATATGAGGCCTGCATCATGGGATATCGAATAGCCATTGAAAGAGGCATTCAAACACTATAAGTGTTTAGATATTTAGCCCTCGTCATTTACCAACTAAAGAGGGAATGGCAAACATGTGATGTTAAACTGATCCACTGCGAGAATCTAATATCAAAGCTCATGAAAGAGTTTGATGATATCAGCTTTCAACATCTACCTTGAGAAAAAACCAAATTGCTTATGCCTTGGCCACTTTATCATTTATGTTTAAAGTCAATCGAGAATTGAACGTCGCTTCTATTCAAATGAGCATCTATACAACCCTGGCATATTGTCAGAATGTTGAAAAAGAGAAGGACAGTTTGCCATGGTATCATGACATGACTACATCAAGGATTAACAGTACCCAAAAGACACCATTGAAACTGAAAAGAGAACCATCAGATGATTAATTACAAACTTTATTTTGGATGATGGGATTTTGTACAAGAAAGGCTAGGATCAGGTGTTACTCCGATGCGTGGATGCCTCTAAAGCCAAAAGAATACTTGAAGAAATTCATGAAGAAATTTATGGTACACATGTCAATGGACACCAAATAGCAAGACAAGTTATGTGATCAGGCTACTATTGGTTGACTCTCGAAAATGATTGCATTAACTATGCTCGAAAATGTCACAAATGCCAAATCTACGCTAACAAAATTCATGTCCCACCGACACCTTTACATGTTATGACAACTCCATGACCTTTTTCTATATGGGGCATGTACATGATTGGACTAATTACCCCTAAGGCTTCTAATGGACATTGCTTCATTTTGGTTGCAATCAATTATTTCACCAAGTGGGTAGAGCAACTTCTCATGCCAATATCACCAGATCTATCATGTGCAAATTTGTAAAATAGGACATCATTTGTAAATATAGTCTTTCTGAATAGATCATCATAGATAATGCGTGTAATCTAAAAAGTAGTTTGCTCTTAGTTGAAGATTCAGCATCGAAACTTCATCCCATACCGTCCAAAAATGCATGGGGCAGTTGAAGCAGCTAATAAGAATATAAAAAAAAAGTTGAAAAGATGGCTGAGACATACAAAGATTGGCATGAAAAGTTACCTTTTGCCTTAGATGCTTATCGCATGTAGCATAAACTTCCACAAGTGCTACCCCATTCTCTTTGGTCAATGGCATGGAGGCTGTCTTGCCAATCGATGTTGAAATCTCTTCATTTAGAGTCTTGATGGAATCCCAAATTGAAGAAGCTGAATGGGTTAAGACCCGATATGAACAACTCAATCTCATTGAAAAGAAAACAATTAAGGCTATTTGTCACGGGCAGTTGTTTCAAAAGTGGATGATGAGGGCCCATAATAAAAAAGTTTGTCCTTGCCAATTTCAAGAAGGTGACTTGGTACTCAAACAAGTTCTCCCAATCCATAAAGATGCTTGTGAAAAATGGACCACAAATTGGGAAGGGCCATACGTGGTGAAACATGTATTCTCTAGGGGAGCCCTAATCTTAACCGAGATGAATGGTAGCGAGCTACCCAACCCTGTGAGTTTTGACTCTGTTAAGAAATACTATGCCTGAAAAGAATTTATGATGAAACCCGAAAGGGTATCCTATTAGTCCTTCACCTACCACTCTCCAAAAAGAAAGCATAAAATTAAAACAAAACAACAACAAAAACAAAAATAAAAGAAAAAAAGAGAAAATTAACTTAAGTTGAAAACCAAGAGGGTGGCTTAAGTGAGCAGACCCTTGTCCCCATATTCACAACTCTAGTCAAGACACCAAGTCATAACCTAACCTATTTGTTCTATGCTGACCAAACTTCACCAAACCTCATCCACACCTGTACTCGAAAAATGGAAACCACCTAGGTTTAAGGCTATCATCCCACCATGGGGCAATCTAAGGAATCTTTTTATGAGTCAACCAGCATTAAAAGGATTAATTGCTTGAGAGAAATCTTTAAAAGCATTTAGTGAAGAATTCATGTCATCAGCATTGGAGCTAATCAACCAGGAAGACTTCTCTTATCTCTTTTGTATTTTAAAATCATTCACAATCTTATAAGTTTGTCATAACTTGTACCTTCTTTCTTTGAATGAAAATACAATCACTTGATTTCTTGCAAAAATCTTTCCATAACCCTGCATTCCATGTTGCATCATGTTTATCATTTAATTGGTAATGTTTGATAAATAAAACATACTAAAAATAGGATTTTCTAGCATTACTTGAAAATATAGAATTTTGCAGGAGCTTTGTTTCATGTTTAAACACTAAGAACAAACTTTTGGGGCCATAACTGGTCTTGCCCTGGGACCCCACATCTTGAAAATGTAATCAAACACTCATCCCACTAAGTGATCATGGACCTCCTGTATCTTTAAAGAAGGGACAACCTTAACATTCAAAGCTTCTGGAAATCTAAAGCAAGATTGGCAAACCCTGGGCAAAAAGCCACTTTACCAAAGCTGAAGAAGGCCAAAACCAACCACTAGATTAAGCTTTTAAAATCATTACCCTTACATCATTTAGTCAGGCACTTGTATCCTTATGCATTATGCATCATTTAATATCCTACAAGTACCAGCTCCTGTATACAGAATTTAAATTTGTAAAGAACCTGAGGTAAAATTTTTTGATTTTGAAAAGCCTCGAAAGGCTTCAAGTAAGTACCTTTGACAATATGTGCTCATCGAAAATCACCTAAGAAAAGAATCTAAACTCATTTCCTTTTAGTCCATAAAGAGCAAAATGCTCTTCCTGACTTACTTCAAAGCCCATACAAGCTGGTGACACCTACCTACCTCAATCCTTAAAGAGCAAGATGCTTAAGAAAGCCCATACAAGCTGGTGGCAACTACCTACCTCAGTTCTCAAAGAGCATCCTTACCACAAAGCCCATACAAGCTGGTGGCACCTACTACTTCAGTCTTCAAAGAGCAAGACACTTAACAAAGCCCAAACAAGTTTATGGCACCTACCTACCGCAATCCTTATAGAGTAAGATCCTTAATAAAGTCCATACAAGCTGATGGTAACTACTGACCTTAATCCTCAAAGAGTAAGATGCTTCCCTACCGTAAAGCACACATAAGCTGGTGGCAACTACTTACCTCAATACTTAAAGAGCAAGATGCTTCCTAACCTCAAAGCCCACATGAGCTGGTGGCACTGCATAACCTACTATAGTCGCCAAACAGTAGGACACATCCCTACCATAAAGACCACACAAGTTGGTGGCACTTATTTACCTTAGTCCATAAGGAGCTGAATGTCTTTCTTTACTTAACTTAAAGCCCACACAAGCTGGTGGCACTTGTCTACCTTAGTCTATGAAAAGTTAGACATTTTTTTACCTACCTCGAAGCCCACACAAGCTGATGGCACCTTTTTAGGGTAAAACTCAAAAACTAGCCTAGTAGAGAGATTAAACCCTATAAAACTCATTAAAATCTTCTTCTCTACAATTGCATTTAACCTATCTCGATGTGATACTAAATAGCTTTCTACTTCTCTACAAGCACATGAATCCATCATTCGACCTAAACAAAATTGTGTCAATTGATCTTTGCCCTATTCCTAATACTTAGCAATGACCAAAGAAGGGCACCTATAGACACCTCATTTCATCTGAGCTAGCTTTTGGCATTCAAGAACTTAAGTGCAATATGATAAAATCAAAAAATTAAAAATAAAACTAGGGGATAACTATCGGGTGTCGCCTTATCAGGCATTATTAGGCAACACAACGCCAGGCGAAAATTTTTTTGGAGGTATGAAATACCTATGGGTCACATTAAAGAAAAATGCAAAATGAGGCATCAAAGGCCGTTTTCCATGATGTTACCGGATTCATTTAGATGAGTACATGGATCAGTTTCTCACTATTTATGACCAAGTTTAGGTAACTCAAGAAACCACGAGTACGTGCAAGTTATGTTAGTACACAGGTATTGATACGAGGCTTTACGTCACCAAAAACTTGAATTTTCACATGTAGTATTGATACAAGAGGGTTTGGTATCGATACCTAAGATGTGGCATCGATACCTAGCATGTTTGCATTAACACAAACCTCGGTAGTAGCTAAAATTATGATTTTTAGCAAAATGTATTGATACACAAAAATGAGTATCGATATAAATCCATGAAGTATCGATATAGACCTGTAAGTCTCAAGATTGAAAACATTTTTCGCTCTTAGTATCGATACATAGCTCATTGTATCGATGCTCATGGGTAAAAAACACCTTGTGTATCCATACAACATGTTTTGTATAGATACACCAAGGCATTTTTTACCCAGTTCACACCATTTTTTAGCCTTTGAAAACTCGATTGAAACATGTTTTTGCACTAAAAAACTATCATAAATCATTACAAACCTCAACTATGGGCTCATGAATAGATTCAAATAATTTTTGAGAGCCCAATCAATGAAAAAGGTTATTTTCATAAGATATATGGTTGTAGGAGGGTATGGCAAGGATATCTCCAGTAGCAGGCTGTCACAGCCTTTCTGCCTCCTTTCTCAACATGGCAAAACTAATGGAAAAGAGTCAACTGAGCATCATAGCTGGAGATATCCCTTGATGTAGGAGGGAAAGATAAAAAATATCCTTGCATTATCTTCTAAAAGTAGGGGCTGAGCATTGAATAAAGGACTCTCAACTACTTAAAAAAAAAGAAACTTTTCTGCCATTTTTCAAGAAAGCTCTCCAGCAATCTCAGAAAACTTTTTATCCATTCCTACAAATCCTCTAGCAACTTCAGTTCCAAAAACTTACCAAAAATACTATTCTATTACCTTTCATCCCCAACCAACTATTTCTATAGCTCTCTAAAACTACCACTAGAACACCTTAAAAAACTCAGCCTTTCACATTCTTTCATCCTCAAAACACCATACCAGCAACCATATTATTAAATGCTTCTTCCCTTCACCCTTTTCTTGCTAAATAATAGCAAAAAAAAAGAAAGGATCTTATAGAAAAAGTGGAAAGTTCAAGCTTTTATTAGTATATTTTCTACCCCATTCTATACATCTTTTATTTTAATTATCCATTTCATTTTAGTGAGCCCTTCATGCTGCCATGACCCTTTTAAAACTCTCATGCATTATTGTTGCCTTGGTTATGGTAGTCTTATGATCATGATAAACCTCTTGACATCTTGATGTTGTTTGGATATATAAACTCATTATTCTTCACTTTTATCATCACACAATCTCTGTTTATGCATATTTTGCCATGTTCCTTCCATATTCACATGTCCATCTCATATTTAAATGGTCATCTTAACATGTCTTATGTATGTTCAATACATTTTCTTGTGTTTTAAGGAGTCTCATGAAATAAAAATGCTATTTTGACAACTCTAGTATCATTTCCTTTGTTAAACATGTTCATATCCTCTCCATACACCCTATTTGTCATTTTCTTGCATTTATGTCACCCATTTTCATGTCAAAATGTCATTTTTCTATGTCTGCATGTTTAATCCATGTTTGTCTTTGTATGTGCTGTATTTCACTAGTGATATCTCCACTAAAATGCTTGCTTGTTTCTTAAAATTTGATTTTTAGAAAAATCTCAAGTTAAGTTTATGCTACCTCCAATAGATGAAGAATAACATGGACTTAATGCTTTCATAAAATCAATCTTCCAATCTTGGGGACAAACAAACATTTCAGCTCTAGATTCATGATAATAGAAGTTTAAAGATGTTGTTTTCCAAGCAAACATAACCTCATTTTAGTTGAAAAATACTAAGCCTTGATCTTGAGTTTAATACCTTCACGGCATAGTCAACAGGCTGTTTCATCATCCTAACCTACTCTAAGATTATCGAATGAACTTGTGAAGCCTATGTTACTTTCTGTCATAGGCATTCGGATGTCCTAGACCTGAGTTTATCTTCGAGAAAATCAAAATATCGAATAATCCCCTTCTTTTCTGCTTTGGTAGCATTATAGTCTAGATTTGAAAAATCATTTTTGAACCACAAATACTTTCTTTGATTTTTCTAATATTTTTTCCTTAATGGGCATCGAATTACCTTTCTAACGGTGTTTATTTGCCCTAGGATCATCTCGGATGAGGTAGTTATGATTTTTTGAACCTTTGCTATCTAAAACCCTTGAAACTAGCATGCAACATTTTGTTTGGGCTTTTCGCCCATCAAATGATTTCTATGAAATTTTTAAATATTTTTCCTAAAAGGTTCACAAAATTTCTTTTTAGGAAAGGTATTGTTCATGATCTAATGATTCTAGATAAGCTTGGAACGATTTTCCAAAGTCCATCATGCTGTTTTCCTTATAAATGCTGCTAGTGTCGAGACAGACTTAACTTCAAAAAATAATTCTGCCTAAAAAGTGATTTTCTAGGATTTTTGAAATATTTTTATATTAAACCTTCTCGAGTTACCTTTCCGATGGTACCTCATTTGCCCTCTAAAGTTTTCGGATGCACTTGAAAAAATTCAGGAATGGAGATGACATGATGCTGTCTCTTGTTTTCAACTTAATTTTTGAATCTCCTTGTATCGAGACATTCGAATGTCTAAAAATGCATTCGCTTGGTTCCCCCATAACACCAGCCCTTTTTGACTCAGATTAAGGCTAAAAATACAAAAATATAAAAAAAAAGGATTTTATATTAAAACTTTTGCTAGTGGAGATACTCTAAGTCTATTGCTCTGAGAGGGCATTCTAACCTCGTCTGTAATTAAAAATCTAGATTTTCTCTTTATTCCTAAATATTTTTCTAACTCTATCTTTGAGGATACTATAACCCCACTACTCCAAAGGGATACTCCAACCCTATTTTTAATTAAAGATTTAAATATTCTTTTTATCCCTAAATATTTTTCTAACTCTATACTCCAACCTCACCTTCCAAGGGGATACTCCAACCTCACCTTCCAAGGGGATACTCCAACCCTGCTTTACCTTAAAAAAATCTAAAATTTTCACTCTTTCAAGTGCCTCGGACTGCTTTGATTAAAATCATCTTTGACCCTCTAATTACCACTGAATCCAAACTTGTCTCTAAAATTGTCACCCCAATTATTCTTTAATAATCGAAGGAAATTATGAAATACACTTTGATTGTCCCTCATTTTCATGTTATTTTGTTTGTGATTGCTTGTTTATGATATTATTATATTTTCCCTTTTCTGTCTTACTAACACGTTTCCTTCTATAATGATTATCATGCATTCATGTTTAAAATTTGTTTTTTAATAAAATTTACAAGGCAATGTTCCGTGTTGGCATCTCTCCAGTGTCTAATACGAAACATTCAATTTTTTTAAAATCCAATCCGAACATTGTTTTCACAAAAAGCCCTATGTTCCTCACATCTTCGAGGTGCATAAGTGATCTAATTTTTTTTAAAAATCCTAGATTTATATTTTACACCAAAACATCATGCATTAAAGAAGCTTATATCTAAATAGAGACCAAATGGAACCAATTTAACCGCGACCAATGTGAGACATAGTTAGTAGGTACCAATTTCGAGTGTCGTGAGGATGCTAGTCTTTCCCCATATGTAATCAACTTTTAAACATAACCAACGAATCTTTGGACTTTGTAGATCTTGAAATTGATGTGTTGAGTTTCGTAACTTGAAGTATTGTTTTCAATAGGCATCTGATCCTGCTTAGCCTGAAATGATCAGTGGCGACTCCAAGTTTATGGCCACTTCGTGGTGGCCATCTGAGACTAGTTGGATGAGCGATTCACCCAAAGGTCTCTTTTCCCTTTTATATTACCAAGCCTAATCCAAATCCTAATCAAGTGATAACTCAAAGGCTTGACCATAACCAACTATCATTTATTTTTAAGTTAAGTGCGCTATGCCCTTGGGGTCATCCAAAGTTTTAAAGGCGGGACATGGCAACAATATGAACAATGGATATACCCACCATTTTAAGTTAGGTTGGTTAGGATTTTTATCCGAGACATGTTACGAAGTATTTCACTCAGGTGTCTATGAAAGACTCTAACATATTAGTAGTGTAAATGATCATTAAACTTATGTTAGGTCACCTTGTTTGTGGATTCTCATACTTAGAGATCATCACAATCGGGTCCACTTTTATGGATGCCAAAGGTAGGGTAGTTTAAGGTATGACAAAAAATATTGAAGATGGATAAGTGATCTAGAGAGGATTCATTACCCAAAATGATATGAGGAGATATATCTCACTTGTTCCTAGCTTGTGCTAACTTAAAAGTCCTTGGCTAAGGCAATATTGATTATGGAGTTAACACATAGGGGCTGCAGGAGTTAACACATAGGCAATAAGATTAGACACTGAACCATGCTTTTACTATTTTTGGGATGTATCATGAAAAGATTGAATTACGTTGAGTTATTGTAGATTAAAAGGCTTGTCAATTTGACTCTCTTGCATGTTAAGATACCATGATCATTGCTATATACCAATCTTGGTCTACAAATATAAATGATCTTAACTGAATAATTTGTGTATATTGACAATATGATGGGGGCTCAAGGGGTCACATATATTATGGTGACTTTGTGGAATTAAATAAGATTGACTTAATTACCTTAAGAGTAAAAGTTACTTATTCCCATTTTGAATTTTTTAGATGGCCAAGGATTTAAGTGCAATTAACTAAAATGTTGATAGCATTTACACTAGGTAAATCATTCTTTCACTTACAAATGACTCTTTTTGCGTTGATTTAACTTCTTTAGATCTTCTTTGAAGCTTTTGAGAGAAAATGCTTTTATTTTCTTTCTTTGGTTTCGATTTTGTGGATATACTACTTAGGAAAGGCTTTTGAAACCTAAGTTGCTAGCATAGCTCTTGTCAAATTAAGGTATTAGCCTTGAAAAAGTTTTTAAAGTTAGCTATAAAGGTTTGGATGCTTGGACTGTAGGAAAAACAAATCAAATGCATAATGGAATTTAAATTTTTTTTTTAATTTGATCGTATTAAATCGTGTTGTTATATACAATAAAACCATCTCAATCAGATATCTAAGTTGCAGATTTGAAGATTCCATCCAAGAATTCCTAGATCCCTATGAAAGCTTTAACCAACTAGCATTTTTCACTATTCTTAAATTTCTAGATGGTAGAGTGTGTAGGCACTCTTTGTCTCAATCAACTCTGGATTTGTATGGCTTAATTCTCTTTCAAGATCACCTTTGTGCCAATAAGTTAAAAATCATGAGGTGTTATGATTAAAAAATTAAGGGTAGGGCAAATGGTCTACCTGAAACCGCAGGCATAATCCTCTTATTTATATAAGGTAATAAGGTAGCCCTAATTTTAATTTTTAATTGAAATAATTATTTTATTT
Source organism: Adansonia madagascariensis (assembly GCA_038381835.1). NCBI lineage: Eukaryota > Viridiplantae > Streptophyta > Magnoliopsida > Malvales > Malvaceae > Adansonia > Adansonia madagascariensis. Next base: position 17,521 of record JBBYHL010393744.1, read on the forward strand.
ATTCTATAAAAACCTATATGTGGCGCCAACCCTAGTATAAGTCCCTACTACAATTCGACCAATCCTTAGTGTCCATAGACAATATTTTGGCCCAAATTTATTTTATGAAATTTAGCCTGTTTAATCTAAATGCTAATTAATTATGATTCGAACGTTAATTTTATTTAACCTAATAATTTTTCATAAATAATTCTAATTTTAAATAAAATCATGACAATTTTATTCCAATAGAATAATTATGTACTAATTATCAAAATAAAATTAACTATAATAAAATAACTATTTAATCATAAATTAAAATAAATAAAGAAATAAAATAATTTTTCTTAATTTATTTAGAATATTATTCATAGTTAATTTACAACTAAATATTTAAACAAGACTTAATAGATATTAAATTAATAATACAAATAATTAATTTCCCATATTTATTTAATTTAAATTTTCATTTATTTACCAGAAAATAGATATAATTAATTTAAATTATAAATTCTTATTTAAATAAATATTTAATTCCAATTAAATATATATTCTAAATAAATAAAACCAAAAAAACCATTTTCATTTAATTACTGAAGGAAATGGCCACACTCTTAAAGTGAGTGGATCCGGTGTACCACATCACCATATTGAGAATCTTCCATCTCCGGATATTTCGATCAATAACCAATCATTAAAGAATTACGTTGAGCTAGTGGAGGGACTAATTGGACATATATAATTAGGCTTTAATAAACTATGTATTAATTATTTTACACTAAAAAATTAATTACATAATTATTAATCTTAGACTCGTACAACTAAAGACTTGAGCTACACTCCTAATTATATACCGTATTATCCAAGCTTCATAAATAGCCTTTGAGTACAATGACCTTGTCATTTGTGTAATACCCTTATATGATATCCGTGATCAACTTAAGTTTAAAATGTCCGTTTTACCTACTTGATCACCTTACCTTAGAGCTTAATTATACTCTTCATGTGAAAATGATTGCTCACCACATGTGAACAATTTATCACTTGGCATACAAATGACTGAGGCCTCGTCCATTTTCACTATAACGTATAGTGCCTTTTAAGAGGATAACCTTAACTCTTTATGAAAGCTATGATTCTATATCTATAAGTAAAGCTCTTATCGAGTATAAGTTATATGCCCAACGAACCAATCTAGTAACTTACTATCTTAAGATGCTTTAACCTTTGGAACGTCAAAGCATATGAGTTATACACATGGAGTGAATTACTTACTGAGGATTAAAGTAATTACACAATTAATGTAGATCAAGAATAAGGTTAATTCTTTTTTTGTCTTTGTCGCAACATGGCCAAGATATGAATCCTGATTAGCCAAACTTAAAAGGTGGGTGTACCGTTTATTCCTATAAATATGTATCTATATATCATTATTTTTTACTTTTAGGGTCCATATCATGATTATCTTTTCTTTATTTTGGGGATTGAGTTGTCGAGATGAATTATTTACTTGACTTAACTTTAAATAGTTGTTACGAAATGACCATTTATTTTGGAGTCACCACCAATCTACTTTGGCCAAGTAAGATTGGGCAATTGATGGAGTTCATTTTTTGAGGGTTACAAAACCCTTAGGAGAAAACCTCAAGGTCTACAAAAATACCTGAGATCATTTAAAAGGATTTGGAAGCTGGTTACAATTATGAGTAAGGATCGATCCTTTTCATGAGACCCGATAATCAATACCTTATTAATCATGTGTTAATTTAAATTTTTTTAATCAATTTCAAAATTTGACATTTAATTATAATTTTCGTATATCAAAAATAAAATTTTCTAAAACAAATTTATTATTTCATATGTGAAAATTGGGTTTTCAATTTTTTAAAATTCAAAATATCATTATCCCCACTACAGGGCTGGAGGAACATGAAAAGTTTTATCATTATCTCTTCTATACTCCACTAGAAGGCTAGAGGAATAAAAAAGGTTTTACTTTTGCAAAATTAAGTAAATTCTTAATTTTCTCGCTTTTAAAAAGATATCTTGTTATTAAAATAATCCATGAAACCCTTTCCATATGCTGGGAGAAATTCCATACATTACTTTAATTTGGAGGCATTATCTTAATTTTCAAAAATTCTAATTTTATGAAAAACAATAAAATTCTCCTAAGACTCCGTTTGGACTACTCGTACGAAACTATACTCAAAGGATTTGAATATGGTTGATAAGACTGAAATGTCCCTAAGGTACACCTTTGACATAGAAGTATCCCAATGACCTTAAAGGACCTGTTTATGAGGTAAATCACTAAAATGTCCTTAAGGTATACTTTCGATGTAAAAATATCCCAGTAACCTAAAGGACTCGATGACATCATAAAAGAACGAACCTATTCCTATTATGCGCCTATGACATAGAAGTATATGGGTGATCACATAGGACTTGGTTCTAATGTATATTACTAAAATGTCCTTAAGATCTAACCTTCGACGTTAAAGTATTTTGATAACCTTGAAAGACTCAATAGCCTTATAAAAGGATGAACCTATCCGTATTACAAACCTTCAACATAGAAGTATCTTGGTGATCATAAAGGACTTAGCTCTTTGGTAAATTACTAAAATGCCGTTAAGGTTTACCTTCGACATAAAAGTATCTCGGTAACCTCGAGGACTCGATAACTTCATAAAAAGATGAACCTATCCCTATATGCACCTTCAACATAGAAGTATCCTGGTGATTATGAAGGACTCAGTTCTAAAGTAAGTTACTAAAATTATCCCTAGGGTGTACCTTTGACATAGAAGTATCCTGATAACCATAAAGACTTAATAATAATATGCAATGACAATTATACCCTAAATAGGTAACTTGGGTAGAAAAAATGACCTAAAATGCAAAATTGCTAATAGGTCCCTAAATATCTTAAAATTACGTCTTAACTCTAAAATGGTTAAAAGTACTAGAAATGTTCCTAAAATTACGAAAATACACTAAATGGGTAATTTGATGTTGGAAAAGACTTTTCTCTAATGGACTCTAATCTTTTGTAACTTTACAAAATAGTCCCTCTATAAAATAAAACATAAAATAAAACATCAAACACATCAATCTAACATGGAAAGTTCACCAAATATTACAATAAGTATTCGAGTAAGTACCTTTAGCCTTAGAACAATATTTTTTTAATTTTATAAACAAGTTCCTAAACTTTATAAAATTACAAAAAGATCCCTAAAAGGCTAAACGTGTATAATATGTGTTTGAAGATATTTAAAATGCATGAAAACATTTATAAGGGTCTATGAAAATTCAGCCAAACTATATGGCCTTAAAATTTTTTCAATTTTTAAAATTTAGTCCCTAGACTTTTAATAATTACAAAATAACACCAAAAAGATAAAAAAACTTCACTAAATTAGACTTTTAAGATTTGGCAAACTTGGAAATTCCCATCTAAGGCCTTACAAAATTTTGAGAAAATTATTTTTAAATCTGTACAACTTTTAAATCTTACATAATAGTCCAAAATATCATTAAAAACATGAAATAAAATTTCATCAAACGTCATAATCATCATCAACAACAATATAGCTTCATAAATAACAAAATAAACACATATCCTAATTTCTACCAAACTCAAATCATCATTAGTATATATATGAAATTATGAAAATTGGACATATAAGCATAATTTGTCAAATATTCACATGAAAATATCAAAGAAAATAATATGATCATGAACATATCTGTGCCACCAAAAATATATTTTTTTGATGAAAATCAAATTTTTGCAAAGAAAAATCAAATTTAACAACTAAACCTAGAACTTGTTATTGGCTTTCAACACTTAGTTTTTCAACATGGTTCAAAATCCACAAGGACAAGTGATCCATAAGCTCACTAAAAGGATGAAATATGATGGAAAATGAAGAGTATGAGCAAAAATCATAATAAAACTACCTTTAAAACCTTAAAAGCTTGCAAAAAAAATACTTGAAAGTTCTTAAGGAAAAATGCCAAATTTTGGCATGCTTTTGAAATATCTTCCCTCTATTTATAAAGGGGAGGTTCAGCCAAGCTTCACGTAAAATGCTTTACCCAAATGGCCATATCTTTTTTTTTTAATTTTTTCACTTTTGATCTTTATTACTTTTCTAGATTTTTCTAATAAAGTTAAATTAAAATTTTTTGTCATCTT
>JBBYHL010393744.1:36535-47433 GCA_038381835.1 Adansonia madagascariensis
AATTAATATTAAAATAATATTCAAATGGATTAAGTTCAAGATATGTGATAGAAAAATTTGATTCACAATTAAATCCTTAGTTTAGTAGAAATCCTATTTCAACTAGAACTAGTGTTTGTCCACCTTTACACTTTATATCTTAATTTAGACATTATTTTAGCAAAACAATCTTATTGTTAATGTCTTAAATAGACAACAAAATCTAGATTTCACAAATCTAATTTTGTCTTAAATAATTGAATCTTTTCAATTAAGTCTTTTATTCAAATTACCTTTTACTTATTTAAGTCATACTTAATTAAATCCTATATTTAATCCAACTGATCTAATTTATTATGTGTGACTCATTAGGTTCCCAACATGTTGGCAATGAACATAAATAATCTTATTAATCATGTTTATAGATCAAAAGTGGGATATAGTAGCCCATCATGACCACTTAAATGTTGAAAAAGTCAATGTGACTTTAAAAAAACCTTTTAGTAACTAGTGTCTCAGTGTAATACAGTCCCTTCACCATATATTGCAGATAGAAGATGAGCATGGTGCAATGTCTACCCAAACTTATATCCATATTAGCACTTGCAACTTATGGTTAATGATTATGGATCTATAAGGAACTATTCTTTAGAACCATTGTGTTATGGCCAAAGACTTTAATCTAATTAACTATAGTTAAGAACATTTGAGATATGTCTTTAATGTCACTCAAAGTGATAAATCCTTTTCGGATCACTCATTTATTTGCCATATGATTCATGCTATAACTAAAATCACCTTACCATAAGCATCCATATATTGTGGACTTGTTCATGATGGAATCAAAGCATAACACTTCTCATACAAAATGACCTGATATCACAAGCTAAAAGATTATTATACATGAATAGCACATGAAAACATATTCCATAAATACTTAAGTGACTTATATCAAATGGAGTTCTCAAATGGGCCATGTTCAGTGAACTTGTTTCCATAAAAGAAGCATCAATATGCTATCCCTAAATATCTCATAGACTTTAACCTTTATAAAATTGTAAGTTTGCATGTATCTAATTTTTAGAGGCTTAGCATATACTAGTATTTGTGCAATTTCAATGCCTTGTATTGATAATATGGTGACTAGGAACATTTTTAGAAACATGGCTTTTATGTATAAGGATCTCATCATCGTAATGATTTACTAACTTTGCAAGGCTATGGTGTTTTAAGGGCTTCATCTAATTAGTGTCTGCGTGAGTGTTAATCATGCAACTAAAATGAAGGAAAACCTATGTGACTTTAAGCATTGTAACATGTATGATGTTATTTGACCACGTATCCTATGTCCCAATCGGATTGCTTTAAGGGCATACACCAATAGTAGCTGCCTTTGCAGATTTAGAAGCGACTCTAAAATCTCTAAGTTTATTCTAGACTACCCTTTTTAGGGTTTCACCCTAGCACTATACTTATTTTTTTTATTGCCCCATCATCTTTTTAAGTACTAAAAACTAATCCAAAAAGTGGAATTTTTTAAGAGTTTCCTAGGAATAGCTTAACAGCTTAAATAGTTATGTTTGAACGAAATGGTCTTATAAGGTACGTAACTAAAGCTACTATTCATGATTCAAAAGAAAAGAGACATAGGCTTAAATTATGTCTTTGAAGGTAATTAAATCAAGTACATTTCTCTTTAAAAGTAATTCTATCTAGCATGTTTTTCAAGATAAGATGCATCTTTATTTCTTCATCTTTTTCTTTTTAATTTTCTTATGTTTCTCTCTACTTTTTTTATCGTGTTCTTTTTTTATTTCTCATTATAAAGGAACTCAAGACTCGAACTTTAATATGTCTTCATTTTGGCCTTATGATAATAGACATATTCTTCTTGTAGCTTTAAAACTACATTTGCTCCTTTTAATCTTAAAGCTTTGCTTTACTTTGCCCTTTAGTGTAAAGGGTAATCCTTGATTAGGGTTTTTAGATAGAATAATCATTAGGCTTAAAGGGGACCACAAAAGGAAAAATTTTATTCTTGTGAAAAGATAAAAAAAAAATGGCCATTTTATATCCCATACAAAACCATTCAAATTGATGAGCTTTTCCCTAGGAAAGAGGATAGTTTTTTTTAAATCATTTTAAGTACCTTAATAACAAAATGTTACACTCAATTTTTTATGCTTTTTCATTTCTTTTCTTCAATGTTTTAGCTTCATGTGTGCTTTATGAAAGTATCAACTTTGTAGCCACCAACGAACCCTAATATTTGGTTAAACCTTTAAAAAGGAATTGTATTAGCAAGGGATTCCTTTTTAAATCTCACTTTTCATTTATCATGATTGGGCTGAAAGGGATTCATATTTAAGAAATATATTTTTTGCTAATGTTAGTTCTTATTCCTTATGAATCAAGGATTTGAAGAAATGTTAAGGAATCTATGGAGTAAGGTTATCAAAGTAAATTTAGGAGATCTCGAAGTCTAGCATCATTTTGACACATGTTAAACTATCAGTATCCGAATCCTTTAGGGGCATAACCTATTAGTTCAACCTTCAAGAATTTAGAGAGTTTTAAAAGTTTTTTATTTAAATTGCAAGCAATGCATAGCTGAAGGTGAAGTTTTTTTTATTTTTTTTAGGTTTTTTATTTTCAAGAGAGTCTGTCTAGTGGTGAGCACTGATCCTATTAAAATCTTTTAAAAGGTTCTCACCACCATTGATAATAAAAATAATTGGCACTTAGAGTTTCAAAAATAAGAGAGGATGTATGATGCTCACAATTTTAACTTTATTCATTTTGAGCCAAGGTTCATTGTTTCTAAAAATAAAGGTCCAAAATCTACCCTTGATTAGCATACTACCTTAGGATTGATGACCTTCAAGTTGATCGTCCCTAATAAGTGTCCATAAGCTCTTTGAAATTTGTTGGGTTTGCAACCATGGGGGCTCATACTTTGTTCTTAGATGCATCGTAATTCTACATGGAATGACCTTCTACCTAGTGATATTCTTATCTAACACTTGGATTATACCATTTTGGTTAAGGAGGTTTCTTAGATTTTGTTGGGACAATGGATATTATTTAACTTCAAGTAAGTAGATAAGAAAGTTTATCTAAGGAAAGGTAGAGGATGATACAACTCCGCACTTTTTTTTCCTACTTTTGAAAACTACATCTTAGTTCTATTTGGCCATTTAAACTTTAGATTGGGTAAGCTTACATGAAAAGTTCTAAAAAATAGGGATGGATTTGTAAAGTTTGCTAATTAATAAAAGGTAGGGGATAAAGACTATATCCAAATGGATCTTCTTGTTACCTTAATTTTTCTTTTATTTTTGCTGTTAATAGCTGCATCTTGTATACATTGATTGACAACGTTGCTTTTCTACCTTGCTGAAGTTGCATTACTTCTATTTGTAATCCTTTTGATCTTCATGCCATACTTGATTCTTCCCAAAGCAAACAATATATCAACAAATTTTGAAAAGGTATTTATGACCAACTTGTTATAATATAGAGGCGAAAGCATGTCCATAAAATAAGTATGCATTTTTCTATTAGTGAAAGAGGGTTAGATTTATAAGGCCACATCCTTTCATCGACAAGGATACTCCTTAAATATTTCACTTAGATTCTTTCTCACATTTTGAAGTGTCTTCCAATTCAAAGTTATCTTTAACATGTGCTTGTATCGCTCTAAAATTACTTGAGCTAAGCCTTTCCATGTGCATGATGGTCCTTTCCCAATTAAGAATGACACTCGAATGCTGCCCAGTTAAGTTTTCAGGAAAAATATAGATAAGCAACTTTTAATTCCAAGCATGTCTTACCATTTTGAGACAATATGCCATCAAATGCATTTTTGGGCATGAGAGTCCACCATAATTTTTAAATTGTGGAGTTTTGAACTTTGGCAAATGATTACATTTGGGACTAGTAAATGTTCCCTTATATCTTTGAATTCCTTTTTATTGTCAATCGCTCGAATCCTTTCTTCTAATTAGTTAAACTTTTGTGGCATCTTTAAGCCCTATGTTATTTCTATCAAGCTCTTTATTGCTAATTTTGCTTTGAAAATCCTGATGGGGTTTGCATAGCCTATATAGACACCTAATTTTGTGCATGCCTCTTTTTCTAATAGTCCTAAAGTATCCATATCAAGAACTTAGCGACCCTGGTAAAGGTCACTATCTGCCAAGTAAAATACCTATTTTTATAACCTATTTTGTCATATCTAAATGGCCATATCTGTACATGAAGAGAAAAATAGTTTCAAGGGCTATAAAGAATAAATCTTGGATAAAAAGGATGAATATTCAAGAGTTATTTTTGAATATTTTCTTGTCAAATTTTGGAACTCCATTTCTATAAATGATATTACAGTTAAATTTTCTATTTTTAGAAATTTTTTAAGATTTTTTTTGTTAAATTTAGGAAGTTCACTATTGTATATTTTTACCAACACACATGTAGCATTTATTCCGATATGCACTCTGAAAAATCATAAATATTAAAGAAAAAATATGTATTGTCATTTTATACCATGAATTGTCAAATTGACTAATTTATCCATTAATTTTGTGATTTTTCACTGTAGTGCATGCGTTTTGCTCGCTAATGTTTTAGTGAAACTTGTTTCAAAATTTAGGTTTTTATCCTTATTATTTTCATCAATTAATGCTTTGAGCAGGGTATTAAATTTAGCTCAATTTTCTCAAGTTAGATTTATCTTTGGAATTTTCTCTTTTCTAAAAAACAGAATTTTCTACTCTATAAATTTTTTGGCAGGATTTTTCTAAGTTTAGAATTTTTAAAATTCTTCAAATATTCTCATAAAAATCATATTAGTTAAGTTTTAGAAATTTTAATTTATTTTATTAGTTTTGATGATTTTTTAAATCTCAATTTTCTTTCATAAAGATTTTTCTCGTAAAATTTTATGAGTTTGGAATTTTGAATTGTCTTTCTTCTTGCACGTAAGATTTCTTAAAAATCTCTTCTATAATTCAACGCTTGGAATTTTTGTAAGAAAATTTTTTATTTTTATCATTTTTGGGCTAAATTTCTTTATTGGCCAAAAATTTGTAAATTTTGCTAATAGACCTAATAAGCCCATTTATTTCTCAACAAGCCTACAAGCTTTCCAAGCCCATTTTTTATTTTCTATCAAGCCCATTTCATTCTTTACAAGCCCAACAAGTCCTTTATTTCTAGCAAGCCTATTGATTTTCCCACAAAACCCAATTAGACTCATTTTAATTTTACAACAAGGCCTAAAAATGTTTTCTCACTCTTAAATTTTTATTAATTCTTTTTGGATCCAAAAATTGCATTAGATATTTAATTGGGCTTTTTACATGTTTAAATTCATAAATAATTTTATTAATTTGAAACTTTTAATTTCTTATAATTTGGTCCTTTTACTTCAATTTATTCATTTTTTTCCTGAAAATTTGTAATTTATAATTTTATTTATTACATTTTCATTATTTTACATGTATTTATTTTAATTTCAAATTTTGATAATTTGGTTATACGAGAATTAATTTAATTAAGATTAAATTTTGTCACTAAGTTAGATATTATCCAAATTAGATTTTTTTAGGCAAAGCTTCTAATTATGATGTCATGCATAATGTAATTTGCATAAAGACAAATTTTCATTAATTAAATCTTATAAAAAAATCTTAAAAAGGTAAAAATTATCAAAAAATAACGAATAAAAAATAAAAAGGAAAAATCAAGGAAAATCTAGAAGCCATTTGGCCAAGGTGATTTTTCCATCACCTTGGCCTAATCCTTCCCCTATAAATAGGGGAAGGTTGGTTCATTTGGAAGGCTTTGGCATCCTATAAGAAAAACCACTACAAAACATTAAAATTTCTTAGGTTCTTAAGCTTTTTAATGTAATTTCTATTGTAAAAATTTTCATTTTTGCTTATCTCATACTTGATTCTTCTTTTTAGGAAGCCTTGTGAATACTTAAGCTTATGGACTTTAATTTATGTTGAAAGGCCAAGTACGAAAACCATGATCAGAGTTTCTTAATTTTGTTATTTTATTTAATTTTTATTAGCAATAAGTTGATTTTCATCAAGATAATTTGTGTTTTTTAATAGAAATAATATTATTTTCATGTATATATTGTTATATTATTTTTTTAATATTTTTATGTTGATTTATGTTGCCATGTTTATTACTTATCATGATTTTATGCTTGTTTAAGCTTGATTAAAATTATAACTTTGTTTAAGCTTGATTAAAATTATAACTTGTATTTATATTGATATTCATCAAAAAATCTGATGAGTAAAACTGTTTTTAGTTGATATACATGTTGGCTGAATATGTTTGTGACCTTTGATGAAATATTATTTCATGTGTTTATGAGATTTAGGACTATTTTGTAAAGTTTAAAGCTTGCAGGGGCCTAAAAATAATTTTCCCAAAATTTCAAGGCCTTAAAAAGGTATTTCCATGCTTGGCTGATTCTTACAAAGCTGATTTAGTGATTCTTTTTATTTTTAGGTTATTTTGTAATTATGTAAACTAGGGACTAAATTGCAAAAATTGTAAAGTTTTTTCCTTGGCCATCTAAGCTTAGTCAAATCCATATTAAGACTTTTAGATTTTTTTTCATGCATTTTAACATGTTTGAATGTGTTTAATACATTTTTAACCTTTTTGGAGCCTTTTTGTAATTTTAGAAAGTCTAAGGGCTTATTTGTAAAAAGTGAAAAAATTGTTCCAAGGTTAAAGGCTTTTGGCTAAACCTTTCTTGTAATTTTAGATGATTTTTGTGTTTATTTGGATGTGTTTGATGTTTGATTTTATGTTTTATGTCATGAAGGGACTAAATTGTAAAAATGAAAATTTATTTCTAGGCCATGTAAGTTTGGCCGAATGCTTCATGAGCCTTTGGGGACGTTTTTTATGTATTTTTAATATGTTTTAATGTATTTTTAATATATTTTCTAGATCTAAAGGTTTTTTTATAATTTTAGAAAGTTTAAAGGCTTATTTTGTAAATATTGAAAAAATTATCCTAAGGCCAAAGGTACTTGGTTGAACGCTTTTGATGATATTTGGTATGTTTCTCATGATGATTTTGATGTGTTTGATATTTGATTTTGTGTTTTACTTCATTTAGGGACTAAATTGTTAAGTTAGAAAACTCTATAATCTATTAGGAAAACCTTGCATTTGTATGGTAAGAATAGTCATTTCTTACACCAAATTACCCATTAGGGTATTTTAGTTATTTTAGCAATTTTTCTAGCATTTTTAGCCATTGTGGGGCTAAAATGTAATCTTAAAAAATTAAAAACCTATTAGCAAAATTTTTATTTTAGGTCAATTTTGATGTAAAAGTTACAAATTTAGGGAAAAATTATCATACACATCATTTTCGAGTCCCCTAGGGTTGTTGGGATACTTTTATGTTAAAGGTAGACCCTAGGGATATTTTAGTAATTTTTTCTAGAACCAAGTCTCATGTGATCATTAGGATACTTATATGTCAAAGGTGCATAATAGGAATAGGTTCATCCTTGCATGATAATATCGAGTACTTTAGGCTTACTTGGATACTTATGTGTCGAGGGTAAACATTAAAGATATTTTAGTAATTTACCATAGAATTGAGTCATATATAATCATCAGGATTCTTTCATGCGAAGTTGTGCATTACGGATAGGTTCATCTTTTATGATCATTTTCAAGTCCTTTAAAGGTACCGAGATATTTTCACTTAGAAGGTACACTCAGAGGCATTTTGGTAATTTTGCATTAAAATAAAGTCGTTTACTAGGATACTTTCATGTCAAAAGTACTCTAATGGACATTTTGGTCTTATCGACCATGCATGAGTCTTTTGAGTCTAGTTTCATACATATCATCGAAACCAAGTCTTAGGTCAAATATTAATATTTTAACAAAATCCTAAATTTCTAAAATTAAGGCAATATCTCTAAGTTAAAGTAGCATGTGGAATATTTCCCAAAATATGAAAAGGTTTTATGTATTATATTAATTACGAAATGTCCTATTCAAAAAGAAAATTAGGATTTTTCAATTTTCGTAAACTAAAACCTTCTATATTTCTCTGGCTCTTTGGTGAGGTAAAAAAGATATATTGATTTTTAAAACCTACCATATTCCTTTGGCGCTCTAGTTGGGTCAAAAAAGAATGATAATAACTTTCGTATTCCTTTGGTTCTCTAGTAGGGTACAAAAGATATTTTGATTTCTTAAAACCTTTTGTATTCCACTGGTTCTCCAATGGGGTGTGAAAGTGAATAATAAAACCTTTCTTATTCTTTCAGTCCTCCACTGGGGTACGAAAGATATTTTGAATTTAAAAATATTAAAAACTTAATTTTCTCATTTGAAATAATAAATTTGTTTCAAAAAGATATTTTGAGTTTCCAAAATATTAGAAGCTCAATTTTCTCATCTGGAATAATAAATTTGTTTTCATAAAATTTTATTTTAATACATGGGAATTTTAATTCAATACCAGATTTTGAAACTAGATATAAATTAGAATTTAAGTTAACATAGGATTAATAAGATACTGATTATCGAGCATCATGAGAGGGATTGTTCCTTACTCGTGATTATAACTGACTTTGAGACCCTTTCATATGATCTCTGATATTATCGCAAACTTCAGAGTTTGTTTCTAAGGGTTTCATAGACCTTGAAATGCAAACTCCAATAGGTTACCAATCTCACCTCGCCAACATGGATTGGTGGCAACTTCAAGATAAATGGTCATTCTATAATGACTACTTAAGGTTAAGTTGAGTGAGTGATTCATCTTAACAACTCAGTCCCCAGACACAAAAAAACAAAAAAGGATAATAATAATAGTATGGCCCCTGCAAATAAAGAATAATGATATATAGATATATATAGGAACTAGGGGTACACCACCCTTTTAAGTTGGGCTAGTTAGGATTTGTATCCCCACCATGTTGTGATAGCTTGGTGACTCTAATGGGGACAAGTTAGAGAGTTAGGCCTAAAATTAATCATATGTTATTTAAATTTTTATTTATTCAGTTTCAACCAGTATTTAACTACAATTCTCAGTATTTTCAAAACAAAAATTGTTGTTATATTTTTTATTTATATTGAAATTCTAGTCTATATTGTTCATATTTTTTTACTAATCCATTTATTTCTTTTGTAGCATTTTTTTAGGGCCTTTAGATAAGGTTTTTATTTGAAAAAGTTAAGCAATAAAAGGTTTGCTCGTTCTCTCACATATACCGTGCATATGCATATGCATTAGACTCTCCTCCAAGCATATGGAAAGGGCCTAAGTTACCCAATATTTTCAGAATAGGTGAAGTAGCACTGCCTTATGAGGTGTTAGCCTCTATTTGGGATAAAGAAAAACCTACTGAATGTAAATTCCAGCGTTTTCCCGAGGTGTTAGCCTCGTTGTTGGCATGGAAGATATTTCTACCTAGATTAAACCCTTTCCAACAGAAACCTATGATGGGTAAGGATCACAGTACCTTCTTAGTCCATTTTGGGCTCAGGAGGCAATTCGAGAACCTATTTAGATGTCAAACTCAAATCCTATATAGTGAACTATAAGGGCCTCACCTAGTTGGAGCCATATCTGGTTCTAGAAATTACCACATTAGCTACACTGGGGGTTTTAACTTCTTATTCTTATAATTTGATTTTCTTGATATCAATCATTCTATATTTGTCTTGCTATAATGAATTTTTATTTATTTCTCACATTAATTTTCCATATTATGATGAATTTTCTCTTTTGCAATCTTTGCACGATAATTTATATCTCATGAAAATTTATAAATTCGTTCAAGCATTTCTCTATGTCTATATGGTTTACATTTTCATTTTTTTATATGCTCATGCATTCATAATTTTTTTAATGTACTAATTTCATTCCATTCATTGTATTTTAAGGATCAAGACATGGATGATAATTTAGAGGCAAGAACCAACACATTAGAGTCCATTGAAGGAATGTATGTCCATGAAATCCAAGAAATGAAAAATCAATTTGATAGAATGAGACCTTGGAGGGAACAGTTGGAGAAATAGGGCAGCTGCTTAAATCGAGTGATCACTAGGCATGTCTGAAGCAAAGACGCTTGATTTCATATCCATACAGATTAGCCTAGCTTCCAATCCTTCTGGTCTTCCTAATGCTACCATATCTTCTCCCGGTGTCCATATTGAGAGAAGACTACGAGGAAGCAAATTTGATTCACTCTTTTCTAACTTATAAAGAATTTTCTTTTCTTTTGTTCGAGGATCAGCTTATTGTTCCTTTATACATTTCCTGCTATGAACCCACTTATTTTGAAAGGTATGACTTCAATGCAAAATACGAATATCATATAGGAACTCGAAGGCATTCTATAGAAAAATGCCATGAGTTCAAAGCAAAAGTTCAAGATCTACTTAATGCTCGCATAATCTAGGTCAGGCTGAAGTCAAATATTTTTACTAAACCCTCATCGCATTATTGGAAGTATTAGAATGTTGAGGGACAATGAAGTAATCATGGAGACATTCTTTAGGCTACCTATTGGGCTTTGTAAATATAGTATTCAAAATGAATGACTAAGACTTGCGGGGATTGCCTAGAAGCAGTAATACAGCTAAGGAAATGAAGTGTTTGTAAAAGCAATCTTTTTTGTTACCTTTTTTTTATTCTCTAAATATCATAAATACGCTAGCAATCAATGGATAAATTAGAAAGTTTGGTTGGTGAAACAATGGTTCTTACCCCTACAATAATCTCCATGTCTGATACTTAGCTATTTGACATCCAATTTGTCTCATAACATGTTGCCCTATCCATTCATTTAGTCATTCACTCACTCATTCATTCGTTCATTCATTCATTCATTCATTCATTCATT
>JBBYHL010393855.1:0-10650 GCA_038381835.1 Adansonia madagascariensis
CAATTGAATGCTAAAAATATTTAAAATAATTCTAAGTGGATGATTTCATGCTAAAGATAACCATTTTGTCCTAAAAAATGCTAAATTTCCCTAAGGGTCCAAAACTTTCTCGATTTTACACTCAGATACCTAAGTAAAAAAAAAACCTAAATCATCACAAAATATAATTAATTGAGTAAAAATCATCATGTAAATCATGAAAAAATCCATAAGAAGGTTCGGTCAAACACCTTTGACCAAAAAAGTTTTTTCCATTATTTGCAAACTAGCACCTAAACTTTGAGAAATTGCTAAATACACCATAAAGTGTGAAAAATACCTAGAGCATGATATGAAATACCCAAAATTAGTTTCCAAGTTATCCACGAAGCTTTTGGTCAAATCCGTTGACCATACAACAAAATTTTCTATTATTTGCAAATTAGTCCCTAAACTTTCCTAAAATTCACGAACTTAAGCACATTTTTGGCTCACTAAAGAGAAGAAAAAATGTATCAAACAAATAAAACTCCAAAGATTGAAGTGGAGATTTATACCTTAACAAAGCTTTGAAATTTTTTTCAAGTATTTTTCTTTTTTTAACACTTTTTTTTGTTCTCCAAAGCTAAAAACTCTCCATGAAATAATATCCTCCCTTATTTATAGGGGGGACCTCCTTGGCCGAAAGTTTCATCCTATTTTTCCTTTTTTTTTTCATTTATTCGATGTTTAGTTTACTTGTTAGGTTAGACAAGTAATAAATATTGTCATAAGCCCAGCCTTTGTCATCTTTTCTTACAAGCCACCATCTCCATTGTCATGATTATGCTAGTTTAGGTGAAATGATGATTTTGGTTACCTTGATGGAATTAATTGTAATGAAACTAAATCAATTAGAAAATAATTTAATTCCAACCAAATTAGGTTTCATGCAACTAAATTGGCAAATTATAAAATTAATTATGTAAAAGCAAAATTACATTATGAATTTACAAGTAAACATAATTTTGGAAACAAAGAAACAAATGCAATAAGGTGCATAAAAAGCCTAATTGAAAATTTCATGAAAAAAATGATAATAAATTAAAATTTAGGTACTCAGCAAAATTCCACATAATAAATCTGATTAAAAATTTAACCATATAGAAAATAAATAAAAAATTTGAATCAAAATAATTGACATAAAAATAACTAAAAAATTAAAAAAAAAAGTTAGTAGACTTAGTTGGAAAATTGAATATTAAGATGGGCTTGGTAGGCTTTTAGAAAGTGAAATGGGCTTGGTGAAAAATCAAGAAAATGGGCTTGGTAAGGTCATTATGCTTGTTCAGAAATTATTGAGCTTATTTAGCCTATTTATAAAATTTGAAGTTTCTAGGCCAATTAGAGAGATTTTGCACAAAATAAAATTAATAAAATTAATAAAAACTTTTATAAAGATTTCAAGTATTAGATCATACAAGGAAAGTTTTTGAGAAGTCTTATGAGCAAGAAAAAAAGAAAAAAATGAAAATCCAAAACTCATAAAATTTTACGAGAAAACCTCTATGGAAGAAATTATGTTACTTGGAAAAAAAATTCACAACTCAAAAAATAAATTAAAATTTTAAAAACTAATTTGATGGTGGTTAAATAAAAATATTTAAAGAATTTTGAAGTTTAAACTCGAGAAAATTCTACGAAAAATTTTACAGATTAAAAGAAAACTCATATTTTAGGATCAAAAAATTTTAAAGAATACATTAAAACATAAAAAATGAATTAAATAAAACATATTATTCAAAATATTGATTTACAAAATGGTAAAGATAAAAATTTAAAATTCAAAATTCAAAATAATTTTATCAGAAAAAATTCACGAGTACAATAATTGTGATACTGTGAAAAAAATTCAAAATTAATTACAAAAATAAGTAACTTGACACATTGTGGTATAAAATATCAATATGAATTTTTCTTTGAATATTTACGATTTTTCGAGGTGAGAATCGGCAAAAAACCACATTGGTGTCAGTAAAAATATCTGAACACCAATTTCTTGAGTTTTTCAAAACAATCTCTGGAAATTTCTAAAAGTAGAAAAATTAACTGTGAGATTATCCGTAGAAGTAATTTTCAAAATTTGTCAGGAACTTGTTCAAAAATAAAAATTTTTCCTTTGCGGATTTGTCCTTTTTAACCGAGAAAATGAGTTTTTCCATCATGTGTATATACAATTATTCACATATGACGGATTAAAATTACCAAAATATGAAACCGCGTTGGTGAAAGTTAACCTCCATCATAGTGGCCACTATATTTTCGTTCTCGGGTACTTGAGACTTTCGCGGACAGAAAGCCCGGACGAAATTATATGTCTACATGACCTTCTCGTGATGCCTAAAAATTGATACCTTATTAATTACATGTCAGCTTGAATTTTAATTTTTGTTCGTTTTCAATGTATGGCATTTAATTATAAATTCCCAAAGTAATAATTTATGAAAAAAATTTATTTCGTGTTAGGAAAATTAGGTTTTTAAAATTTTGAAAGTCAAAATTTCTTACGTACTCCATCGAAGGATAGTGGAACACGGAAGCTTTTTATCATTCTCTTTTATATTCCAACGGAAAACTAAAGGAACACGAAAGTTTTTAAGATTCAAAATATCTTTCGCACCCCGATGGAGAGCCAGAGCAATGCGAAAGGTTTTATTATTTTTTTTCAAAATTATTAAAAATCTCAATTTTTATTTTGAAAAGGATATCTCGTTATTAAAATAATTTGTAAAACCTCTCTCATATTTTGGGAGAAATTCTACGTATTGTTCCAACTTAGAGACATTGCCTTAATTTTCTGAAAAGAAATTTTCATATTTATTGAAAGTATTTATAGAATATCCTAGACTTAATAAAAATCTAAAATGATGAACCTATTCCTAATGTGTACCTTTGATTTGAAAATATCCTAGTAATCGCATAGGACTTGGTTTAAACAAAATTACCAAAATGTACCTAGGGTATACCTTCGACGTGAAAGTATCTTGGAACCCCTAATGGACACTAAAATGACCTTAAAAGGCTAAACAAATCCTAAACATTCACCCTTGGCATAAAAAGCATCTTGGTGAGAAAAATTACTTAAATGCCCCTAGGGTATACCTTCGACGTGAAAGTATCCCGGTACCCCTAATGGACACTAAAATGACCTCAAAAGACTAAGCGAATCCTAAACATTCATCTTTGGCATAAAAGCATCTCGATGAAAAAATTACGAAAATGCCTCTAGGTATACCTTTGACATTAAAGTATCCTGGCACCCCTAATGGACACTAAAATAACCTTAAAAGGCAAAATGAATCCTATACATTCACCTTTGGCATAAAAGCATCTCGGTTAGTATCTAGGACTCGATTTTAGAAAAATTACCAAAATGCCTCTAGGGTTTACCTTCGACCTAAAATTATCTCAGTACCGTAATGGACACCAAAATGACCTTAAAGTAGATGAGTTTAATCTAAATGGAAAGCTAAAATTTTAATTTTGACTTAAAATGCAAAACTTATAGTCCAGCCCTTAAATTTTTAAAAATTACATTTCGTATCCTTCAGAAGAACGAACAAAAATGAAAAGTTTTAAAAATCTTTATATCCTTATGGAAGGCCATAGAAATAATAAAAATCTTTAAAACTAGTAAAATGTCCAATTTGCTCCTTAAATACTAACATTTGCTATTTAGTCCCTAAACTTTTCTAAGTTTTCATTTTAGTCTCTAGATGATGGAATAACTAAAAACAAATCATAAAATCACATGAAAATATAAATGGAAAATACATAAAATATGCCAGCAAGAATTTGGCCAAACACCTTGGCCTTAAAACAAAATGTTTTATACATTTGCAAAGTGGCCCTTAAATTTCCTAAATTTGCATTTTGATCTCTACATAAAAAAGAGTCACAAAGCATCACAAAAAATCATCAACTCAGCCAAGAATTAACGCAAGAATCATGAAAAAAATCTACATGAAGGTTCGGCCAAGCACTTTTAGCCATAAAACATGATTTTTGCATATTTTGCAATTAGCCTTTAAATTTTCTAAAATTGCAAAATAGCCCCCAAAATGTTAAAATCACCTAAAACTTGTTCCAAAACACACAAAATCAGTTTTCTAATAGCCTATGAAGCTCTTAACCAAACCCAAAATGGCATAAAAAGAGTTTATGTATTTTATGATTTAATCCCTAAAATTTCTAATATTTACAAAATAGGCTAAAAAAACATGAAATCAAGATAACAATAAGCAGAAAATCATCATTAACAATTCATATCAAATTCAGCCAAGGTAAGAAATAAATATGCATCAATATTTTGTAACACAAAATCATGAAAATAAACATGAATAAATATCATCAAGTTCAAATACAAAAATAAAATGACAAAAAATGAATCTATAAATATGTAGATCAACATATTAACATGAACATAATAAGGATAACAATATAACCATAAGCATATACATTCAACAAAATTAATATCTCATCAAAAACAACAATATTTCAAAAAAAAAGAATCAAACTTTTTTAAAAAATAAATATATCAACAAATATATAGGAAATTGATCATTGTCAACATATTAGTCTTTCAACATGGATAGAATCCATGAGATTAACATGATTTGGACTCATACTAAAAAAGAAAAATGATGGATATATAGCAAAGATTGCAAAATTTCTAGATGCAATTACCTTGAAAAGCTTTTAAACTTAAAATTTCTTGAAAATTTCTATGAAAAATAGTTGAATTTGAATATGGAAAGCTTTTTTTTTTTTTTTTTGCTTGAGAGAATTTTGTATATGGTTTTTTTCTCATGGCGGATAGCAAGAACGTTTTTTTTTTTTTGAATCCATCTTTGCACTGAGATTCCATCCAAAATCCATAAGTATTTTCTTTCATTTATTACATATCATAATTTCTTGATTTTTTGATTTTTTATTTGATTTGTTTGAGATATGATTTATTTTAACAAATTGAATGGACTTAAATTTATGACTCGTCTCTTTGTGATGTCATGCATGATATCATATTGATTTCTATACATATTTTGAGTGATATTTGTGTATAATATGCAAAATTATATCGTAAAAATTAACTATAAAAACTAAATTATAAAAATTAAAAATTACATTTTTAACATAAAATTTTATATAATCAATTTAATTAAATTTAATAATAAAAATAATTTTTTATGTACGAGGAAAAATTAAAATAGCAAACTTGTAAAATTTTATAAGAAGAAAACATTTACCGGGAAAATTGTTACATGTAAAAAATGCAAAATAAATTAAATTTTGAGAAAATGATTTAATGTGAATTAAACAGCAATATTTGAAGAATTTAAAAAAATTATAAACTCAAAAAAAATCCTACAAAAGAAATTTAGAGAGTATAAAAATCCATCTCAATAACAGAAAAAATTCTAAACTCATTAAGTAAATAAACTTTTTTAAAACTAATTTAATATGAATTAAATAATAATATTTAAAAAATTTTAAAAATTATAAACTTGAAAAAATCTTAGCGAAAAAATTAACAGAGTGTAAAACCCATATCTTGGGAACAAGAAAAATTTTCTAAAATTCATAAAATAAATTAAATTTTTTAAAACTAATTTAATATTAATTAAATAATAATATTTTAAGAATTTTAAAAAATTATAAACTAAGAAAAAGTTTCCCAAAAAATTACGAAGTAAAAAACTTTATATTTAGGAAACATGATAATTTCAAAAAT
Organism: Adansonia madagascariensis; assembly: GCA_038381835.1. Lineage (NCBI taxonomy): Eukaryota > Viridiplantae > Streptophyta > Magnoliopsida > Malvales > Malvaceae > Adansonia > Adansonia madagascariensis. The sequence continues at coordinate 5,750 of JBBYHL010393855.1, forward strand.
AAAAATGCAAAACTAATAAAATAAAAAGAATTTTCCTAAACTGATTTAATATGAATTAAATAATAATATTTTAAGAATTTTAAAAATTATAAACTAAGAAAAATCTTCTGAAAAAAATTTACAGAGTAAAAAACTTTATATTTTGGAAATGGGAAGAACATGGAAAATTTATAAAATAAAATGAATTTTGAAAAAACTGATTTAATGGTAAATAGGAACACATTTTTAAAGAATTTTGAAGTTAAAAACTTGAGAAAATTTCACCATATAATTTTTACAGATAAAGGAAAGCTCGTATCTCTGAATTGAGAAAATTTTCAAGAATATATTTAAACTTATATAAAATGAATTAAATAAGACATTATCTAAAATATTGATTTACAAAATGGCTAAGATAAAAATTTAAAATTCAAAATAATTTTATCAGGAAAAATTTCATGAGTATAATACTCATTGTACTAAACAAAATTCAAATTAATTACAAAAAATGGATAACTTGACACCTTATGGTATAAAATTTCAATACGAATTTTTCTTGAATATTTTTGATTGATTTTTTTTGGAGTGCATATTGACGTAAATATCACATAGATACTGGTAAAAATATACGACGGTGAAATTCTCAATTTTAACGAAAAATTCTTGAAAAGTTCCTAAAAATAAAAAATTCGATCATGATAACATCTGCAAAAATAGATTTTCAAAATTTTAAAAAGTAACTATTAAAAATAATTTTTTCTTAAATATTCATCTTGTGTATTCAAAATTAGAGATCAAAATATGATTTTTTCTGTCAAATGAACTTACAGTTATTTAAATTATGACTACCAAGGTCTTAAAAATGTCTTGGTCATTTGAAAAATATCAAGCCCAATGAGATGGCCATTAAGTTCTCGATTTTAGATATTCAAGATTATCGAAAATGAGACCCGGGCGAAATTAGGTGTCTACAACTGCTCTTCTTTGATCGTTACTGAGAAACAGAAACAAGACAAAGACCAAATAGACATAATTTCGTTCAGGTTATTAAGCTTTGAAAACTAAACTTAAAACAAAAGTAAAAGCTAATTAGCCCTAAGGAGAAAAATTAAATGGGAACTAGGACGAGACCTAAGTCACAGGTACCTTAGTGAGACAGAACTATGCTGGTCAACAAACAAAAGGAGATAATTGGGATGAAATCATACTAGTCAATAGAGGTAAGGGTTGATTGAGGCAAAAGCTATAGGTCAGCAAAGATAAGGTTGATTGAGATAAAATCTACGAGTCAACAAAAATAAAAGGTTAACTGGGACAAAACCAACAAGTCAACAAATGAAAAGAGTTGATCAGGATGAAACCTACAAGTCAACAAATAAAAAAGGTTGATCGAGATAAAATCTACAAGTCAACAAAGGTAAGGGATGAAACCTACAAGTTAACAAATATACAAGTTGAGGGAGATAAAACCTATAAGTCAACATATAAAAGAGGTTAACCAGGATAAAATCGATAAGTCAACAAAAGTAAGGGTTGACTGGGATGAAACCTACAAGTCAACAAAGGTTAGGGTTGATTGGGATGACACCTACAGGTTAACAAATAAAAAGGGTTGACCAGGATAAAATTGACAGTCAACAAAGGTACGGGTTGACTTGGACGAAACCTACAAGTCAACATATAAAAAGGGCTTGGGATAACATTTGATGCTTTATCAGTTTGAAAATATGAGGGAGTTAACTTTTGACTTTGAGGGAATAAGCATGACTATCATTCTCTTTTTGCATTACATTTAGCTTTTCCTGTGAGTTATTAAATGTGAATGCATGCATAATGCAGAAGCTATTCTTGAAATATCTTCTTATTTTGAATGTGTTCTTTTTCTTGAAGTTGAAGGCATTTTTAAAAAATGTTGCAAATATCTGTATTTCTTTTTAAGCAAGAGAGTCAGCCTGAACCTTAATTTAAGGGTATTCACAGGAGATAGTGTAGGCAAAATGAACTTACTTTGATACTTAGGGATGAAGGCATTTTTAAAAAATATTATGAATATATTTTTCTTTGAATAAAAGAAACAAGGCCAATGATGCTTGGGTCTACAGCTTTCTATGATCGAATAGGGTAAATAAGGCTGATAATGCCTGCATTTGGAGCTTCTTGTGTAGGATTTATTTTTCCTCTTATCAGAAGTATCCTTTAATCATGGCTTTCAAATTTCTTTTTCTTTGATGATAATCAACCATGTTATCAATTGATTTTAACCCTCATAGAATACCCACAGAATTAAAATAATAACTAAAATCCTAATAATGTTTAAACTCAATCCAAAGTAATGCAAATAAATCTCTTCGTTATTTATTTCTAAAATGTCAACCATCATTTTTCAAAAATATATATGCACATGATGAAAGTGTGACAAAGGTAAAATTAGCAAGGGTACAAATGAGAATGATAATGGTATGAATAAAAGAGTGATAAAGGTACAAACAGAAACATGTAGCTATATTCTAAGAGAGGGAAGAAATACAATATTAGGTTTTATCTTTAATAAGAGTATACTCAATGTATATAACAAAGTTGGATCTTATTCAAGTAGCTAGAGTCTCTTATTCAATTCTTCAAAAGTGTTTCGTGAATAAAACATTGCCCTTACATGGATCAATCTTTTTGAAGATGTCTTTAATTGCACAATGTTTTCTTTTTAGTCTTGAGCTTTTAACTAATTTCACTTCACATATCCTTTTACCCCAAAGCTGCCCTTTTCAGGTTTTCAACTTGAGGCATTCCCCTTTAACACCTTTATTTCTTTATTTCTTTTTTTTTTTTATTTCTTTTGCTTTTTGCTTTTATTTTTTTTAAAGTTGCCTTTTTAAGCATAATACTTTTTTACATTATCAGCATAACGGGATTGGATAGAGTGTGTCCATTCATTTCTACTAGAATTAATGCTCCACCAAAAAATGCTTTTTGAACCACATAAGGACCTTCCCTATTTGGAGCCTATTTGCCACGTGCATCTTTTTTGTTTGGGAATGATCTTTTTTAATACTAACTCCTCTTTATGAAATTGCCTTGGATGGAGATTCTTATCATGGGCTCTCATAATTCTCTTTTAATAATTCACATTAAATCATTTGGTCTCCATTAACATCTGAAGTGAGGGGATTTCAACATCTATTGGTAAAATGGCTTCTATGCCATATACCAACGAGTAAGGTGTTGCCCCAGTAAAGGTTTAAACTGGAGTTTGATAAGCTAAAAGTGAAAAATGGAGTTTTTCATGCCAATCTTTATAAGTCTCCACCATCTTTGCCACAATCCTCTTAATATTTTTATTGGCTACTTTGACTGCTCTATTCATCATCGGATGATATGTTACTGAGTTATGATGAGAGATCTTGAGTTAGGTATAGACCTCTATCATTAATTTGTTATTCAAGTTCGAAGCATTGTCAGTTATGATCCTCTTAGGTATTCTAAAATAACAAATAATATTTGTCCTCAGGAATTTAATCATTATCAACCTTGTCATATTTGCGTAAGAAGCAGCTTCTACCTATTTTGTGACATAATCTATAGCCATTAAAATAAAATGATGATGATTTGAAGCTATAGGGGTAATTAGCCTAATAACATCCATGCATTACATAAAGAAGGCCATGGAGCAATTAAGACATGTAGTGATGAAGGCAGAGAATGAATCTTGTCTGCATAGATTTGGTATTTGTGGCATTTTTGGGCATACTTAATACAGTCTCCTTCCATAGTCATCCAGAAGTAGTCCAATCTCATAATTTGTCTTGCCATTTTATGCCCATTGGTGTGAATTTCATAAACTCCTTTGTGTACTTCTTCCAAAATTTTTTACGCTTCAAGAGCATCCATGCATCTTAATAACACCTGCTAATAGTGTTTTTTTATAAAAGATCTCTTCATCTAGAACAAAGCTCATCGCTAACCTTTTTAACATTTTTTTGTGATTCTCAGAGGTATTATCCAAATATTCTCAATTCTTGAGATACCCTTTAATATCATAATACCATGGATGGCTATCTGATCCAACTTGAACATTATGACAACATGCAAGAAATTCACACAGGCTCATCTAAATCAAGATTACTTTTTCTTCCTCATTCACCTTAAACATCAAGGCAAGGGTGGTGAGAGCATTTGCCATTTGATTTTCATCCCTAGGCAAATGAATAAAATTTACTTTCTCGAACTCCTATAATAATTCAATAATCCACTTTTTTATATTAGGCCAACCTCAAATCAGTGAGTTTCCCACTCCCCACATAGTTGATAAATCACCAACGCCAAATCCCCTTAAACTTTTAATACTTGAACATTTCTCTCAATAGCTGCATAAAGTCCCTTGACACATGCTTTGTATTCTACCACTTTGTTTGTGTAAGTATAATCTAACTTGATAGTAAAAGGATAATAATCTTCCTAAGAGGATATAAGAATTGCCCCAATCCTATGTCCTAAACTATTTGAGGCCCTATCAAAATACATTTTCCATTCTAATTTCTCACTTTGATCTCTTTCCTCTTCAATAAAAACATTCATTAAATTTTAATCAAGAAAATCAAAATTTAATGACTGATAATCATTTAGGGCACAGCTTGCTAAAAATTTGGCAATAGCGCTTCTTTTAACTGCTTTTTGGCTCACATAGACTATATCATGTTTTGAAAATAAAACTTGCCATCTTGCTATTCTTTCAAACAATGCTGGGGTTTCAAAAAGATACTTGATTAGATCTATCTTTGTGATCAACAGTAGTATGATATAGCATATATTACCTAAGCCTTTTCGTAGTCCAAACTAAGGCATAACATCTTTTCTCTATATAGGAATAATTTACCTTATATTCCAAAATCTTTTTATTGAGGTAATAAATTGTCCTTTCTTTCTTT
>JBBYHL010394297.1:0-21317 GCA_038381835.1 Adansonia madagascariensis
TCATGTTAGTAAGGCAATAAATGAAGTAACATAACATGGATCATTCAATGCAATGATAAAGAAAAGGGATGGACTATCAAATTTTATCTCGCAATTGCATCGATTATCTGGGAATAATCGAATCGATGATTTTTGAGATGCATCTAGGTTTCTTGATTAAACGAGGTTTGTTTGACATATTCATGGAAATTCGAAAAGGAGAAAAATTTAATTACAGTTGAAAGATAGGGTTAGAGTATTCCCTTAGAAAGATGAGGTTGGAGTATCCCTGTGGATGATGAATAATTTTGATGAAGGAAGATTTTTTTTGGTTGACCATTCTGAAAAACGGGGTTGGAGTATCCCCTCAGAAAGTCGGGATTGGAGTATCCCCATTGATGACAAATAATTTGACAAAGGAAGATTTTTTTAGATCTTGACAAATTTGAAGAGCGAGGTTGGAGTGTCCCCTCAGAAGGTCGGGGTTGGAGTATCCCCAAAAGTGACATGTCTGACACTCTTAAGTCAAGTTGGAAAAATTAAAGTTGACAAAACTTTGTGATTTAGAAAATGAGTGAGCATTTGGACAATTTTTAGCAAAAGAAGTTGTTGTGAATGAGGATGGTAAAAATGTAAAATATGTTTATGCCTTGATAGGAGCTTATGGAAGGTTGAAGCATGTTCTTGAGTCTGATCAGGTTGATATAGAGACATTCAAATTTCTCGAGACAAAATTCAGGAAAATAACTTAATTTTAACCATGATCAAGAATAGGAGACAACATCACACGATCCCATTTTTTGAATTTATTCTAGATTGTTTTGAAGGCTTTAGAGGATGGACAAGATACCGTCAGAAAGGTATCTTGACGAGGGTCAATCTAAAAATATTCCTAGTACCCCAAAAAATCACTTTCCAGGGAAATAAATTTTCAAATTTGGATTAATTTTGCTGCTGGCAAAGCATACGAGGGACAAGGTGTGTCAAAATTTGAAAAATCAATTCACACTCATTTGATATCAAAAAATTGCAAATAAAACCTTTCCAGAAAGGAAATTTCATGAACTTTTTAGGCAAAATGCTGGATGGATTTGGATAAATCGTTTAATGGGCCTAAAGGGCCCAACCAAAATGCACTTTGTTCACTCTAGGGATTCTGGATAGTCTAGGTTTGAAAAATCATAACTCTTTCATCCGGACTGATCTAGGGATGAACAAGACCTCATTTTAAAGGTATTTTGACACAATTTCGAAGAAAAATATTATAAAATTCACAAAAAAAAAATTTGGGATTTTAAAGTGATTTTTCAATTTATAGCAGTGCTGCTGCCAGCAAGGTACAAAGCAAAGCAGAGGATATTTCCTATTTTCTCTATGTTTACGGGTCCAAACTCGAGTCATTGACATTCAAATGTCCGTGACTTGAGCTAAAGAGTGACATGACCATTACAAAACTCATTTGCACAGCGTCAGAGTATTCTGCGATGATGAAATAGCCTGTTGCTCATACCACTCAAGGTTTCAACTCAAAAACAAAGGCACAAACATTTCAGGAAAAAGTGTAAGGCCATTTTCATTGCAAAATCAAAAGATTTGAGCTCGTTTAACCAAGATTCCAGATCTAGAAAACTTAATTTTTCCCAAGATATTTTGCAATGCTAAATTCATGCTAATCCTTGTTGGTTGAGGTTAACATGATTAGCTTGGATGTTTTGAAAATCAATTTTTGATAGCCATCAAACATGCATTTAGACAAAGAGAAGACAATGAACATATAAGGGGATGGCACATAACATGAATGGGGATGCTAACTTTACCAATGATCTAGACAAAGAAAGTGTTATGCATTTTGACAAGAAAATATTATAAATGCTGAAAATGATAATGTTTGATGCATGCTAATGTGTAAATGTGCTTGAAATGTGTTAGGCTAATGATTCATACATGGATTAATCATAACTAGATGCATGGATATGGCATAAAATGCATGAGCAAGAGCTATCAAAATAATGAGGATGAAATGAGGCATTTTGCACATCAAAGGGGCATTAAGGCATCCAAATCCTAAACTACCACATCCAAAAGCCACAATAATGCATAAGAATCCTAGGAGGGTGATGGAAACATGAAAAGCTCACTAAAATGATGAAGATGCTGAAAACGAAAAATAAAAGTGATAAAGTAAGAAGTTATACCAACAAAACTTCAATTTTTGGCCAAATAGTTGGAGCGACAGAAATAGCTTGAATTTCCATCTTTTCTTTGTTGTCAATGAGGAAGAAAAAGAAAAAAACAATGAGGTTTTGGTTCTAGTATGGATGAGGATGATTTTTGGAATGTGTAGTGGTTGAGAGTGAGTGTTTTGGGGCTATTTTTGGGTGCTAAGTGAAGAGCTATAGGATTTGGTTTTCTTGATGTGTGATTGTGTTTTGGAAGTTGAAAATGAGCTGGAATCTAAAATCCCTCGACTGAGATATAAGTACTCTATTTATACCAGCATTTTGGAGCCAATTTGGAGGTATTTTTGGTCATTTCTCAAGGGGGACAAAGTAATGTCAACTTAATGGCTATAGAGTGGATGTAGGGAGCAATAATGTAGTGGACATAGGGTGGATGGTTTAAATGCTAAAATGATTTTCCAGCAAGTAGGGTGGCGATGGTGATCTTGGTCAACAAACTACGGAGGAGTAGGGTAATCATGTGAAATTGACCTTTTTTTATCTAATTTAGACTTTAAAAAAAATGTTTTGATATTCAAAAGTCCAAATTCATAATCTGATATGGGTTTTGATCTTTTCTAATGCAAAGAAATGAGTTAAAATTGAGTTTTTGATCAATGGTGGAAGAGTCAAAAATGCCCAGATCATAGAAAATGGCCTATATGTATCAATACATTGCAGAATGTATCGATACATTTGGTACAAAAACCTTGAGTGCATCGATACAATGAACATTGTATCGACATTGTATCGATACTATGAACCATTGTATCAATACATGTTGATGTGTATCGATACATTTCTTTACAGAATGCACGTTTTGGTCTTGGCATGGCCTAGTATCGATACATGAGCTCCTGTATCGATACATAAGCTTATTTATCAATACATTTACATGTTGTATCGATACAAATGGGGACATTTCAAATTTTTAGCATGTTGGAACATTGTATCGATACATTCGAACCATGTATCTATACATTCAAGCAAAATTATGAATTTTCTCATATCTTTTATCCCCGGACACCTTGAACTACATCCTTTGATGCCACATCTTTGCATTTATCTTTGATATGATCATCACCCCCTCTCACGTTCGTGCCCCAAATTACTAAAAATTAGCCCAAACAAAATAAGGTGTCTACAGCCCCTCAATAATATTGGCTTCATAGCCAGCAACGACCGGTTGAGCCATTAGGAAAGAAAATCAGATTGGCTTGGAAAAGATCTCAGATCTCAGATCTCATATCTTATGTATCAAGAATTGGTTCAAAAAGGTTTAACTAAAAAAAAAAAGAAGATTTTAGCTCATTTTCACTCTCATTTTTCCTGAATCAAGGATTTGGAAGAGTGTCATGGGATAATATGGCATAAGGTTATCAAAATGAAGGAGATCTTAAAATTTTTATCATTATTTTAACACATGTCACACTGCTAATATCTGACTTTTTTTGGAGCATAGCTTATTTGTAAAACCTTCAAGAAATCCATAGAAAAGAACATTTATATGTGGAAAGTCTATGGTAGTGAAAGGTCTACGAATGTCTGGGATAATCCTATATGTAAAAGGACCTTTTTGAAAGAGTTCAACCTAATAGTGATCACCTAACAAAGAAAAATTTTCCTAAATGTTCTCGTTATCCTAAATATTGGAAATCATTATTATCAAATTTCATTTCATAATTTATAGTTTCTAAAAAGTAATATACAGAGTTTTAGAGTCAAGATAGAAATTGCACTTAATTGGCATACTACTATAAAGTCGATGACCCTTCAACCAATCATCTTTTATAGGCCTCCACCAACTTATCAAATTTTGTTGGATTTGGATCCTTAAAGGCCCTTATTTTTTTTAGGTATATTCTGCCATTTAAGTCTCGTTCTCAAATATCACCATTGAAGACTTCAAAAATTCTTTAAATGCTTTAAATATCATCGTTGAAGCTTTGTCTTCGAATATCACCATTGAAGATATCAAAAACTTTTAAATGCTTCAAATATCACCTTCGAAGCTTTATCTTCGGATATCACCATCGAAGATGTTGAAAACTTTTAATTGCTTCAAATATCACCATCGAAGCTTTGTCTTCGAATATCACCATCGAAGACGTTGAAAACTTTTAAATGCTTCAAATATAGCATCGAAGCTTTGTCTTCAAATATCGCTATTGAAGATTTTGAAAACTCATAAATGCTTCGAATATCACCATCAAAGCTTTGTTTTCGAATATCACCACTGAAGATGTTCAAAGCTTTATCTTCGAATATCACCATTGAAGACGTTGAAAACTTTTAATTGCTTTGAATATCACCATCGAAGCTTTATCTTCAAATATCATCATCGAAGACCTTGAAAACTTTTAAATGCTTTGAATATCACCATCGAAGCTTTGTTTTCAAATATCACCATTGAAGATATTGAAAACTTATAAATGCTTCAAATATCACCATTGAAGCATTGTCTTTTAATATCACCATTGAAGACATTGAAAACTTTTAAATGCTTTGAATATTTCCATCGAAGACGTTAAAAACTTCTAAATGCTTCAAACATCACCATCAAAGCTTTGTCTTTGAATATCACCATCAAAGACTTTTGACTTTTTATGCGAATGATTATTGATTGATGTCATTATAATAGAGTATAAACTTATTTTCAACATTGATCATTAGTATTCTCAGAACTTTCCATTAGCAAACTTTTTGGATACATTCTTATCTTATCAAAAATTTTTAACATACATATATCATAAAATGATGTCAATTCAGAACCAAGGCTTTTCAAAATAAGGGCTACAATAATCATCATGGGATGCCTTTACTTCTTTTCAATGAAATTTAGCTTTCCCATCTTCGAAGCTCAACACTTAATGAGGTCCCAAACTTTGCATTTAGAAGCAAGACAATCCTCTGTTAAATGACCTAAATTACCGGAATGATAATCATAACATTGGTTGACGTCATACCATTTGGGATATGGGGTTTCAGAGGTTCAACTTGGATAGGTGCCAAGAGATGATTCTTGATAAGCTCAGGTAAAACTCAAAATAAGACATGGGAATTTGCTTAACCCAATTCAGATTTTGCTTTTTACATTTGCTCTGATATTCTAATCAGAACTTGACTTGTGCTCAGATATAATAGTCGATTTAACTATAAGCATGGGCTAGGAGGGATGGGTCGCATTAATAGCACTATTTATGACAGGATAATAAGGCTTGTAAGGATGAGACCAATGTTAACCAGGATTTGCAAGTGATTAATTCATCTAGAAAATAACTTGGGTTTCTTCTTCCTTTTCATAATTTTTTTTTACCATATGCACCTCATTAACTTGTATTTTCCCATTTTTTATGGCATTTTTAGTCATTTCACTAGAGACCACTATAGCAGCAAACCTTCTTGTGGCACTTCCCATAAGTTTATCAAAGATTAGATTTGGTAAGGTATTCAGAAATAAAGATACCATTTATTTTTCCATTAAAGGTGGTTGTACTTGGGTCGCTACGTCTCTCCATCTCTCGGCATACTATATGAACATTTTTATTGATTTCTTCTCCGTTCTCTAAAAAATAACCAGTCAGGTGCTCAATCTGACATATGCTTATACTGCTAAAGAAAAACATTAGTTAAGTCTTCACAACATTGTACTTGACCCCTATTCAAATCATTATACCATCTTAATGCTAACCTTGACAAGCTTTCTTGAAATCAGAGAATGAAAAACTTGTCATTATGGGTATGCCTCATTATTTTTGTGATATACATTCTTATGTGAGCTTGTGGAGAAGTAGTGCCACTGAACTTTTCAAAGTTTGGCATCTTAAACTTAGAAGGGAGAATTAGATCTGGTACCAAACTCAAATCACCCACATTGAGACTTTCTAAATCCCTGACTCTTTCTATTGCTTTGAGCCTCTTTTCAAGGAATTGGTACTTTTCTTTGCTATTCTCGATTTTGACCTTTTTTTAATCTAGAACTTGAGACTTTTTTATTCAACAAGCTCGTCAATATTTGCATCAAATGAATTGTTTAAAGTAGTATCTTGTCTTACACTTATTACCCCTTATTGAGCATTAGGGTCCACAGAAGTATGTATTGTGCGACTAGCTCCCATAAGTTGGGTTCTTTGAGGTAGTTGCCCCTTTGCCCTGGAAAGTCAGCAATAGTACCAGGAAGATTCCATTGGTTTCTTGGATTCTCATTTTCAAACTCTTTCTCTCTAGCCCTCATTTCTTCTATTAGCTTAGAGATTTGGGCTTGCATCTTCGCCTGTCATTTTATTATAGTCTCTTAGGCTTCTCGATCATCTCCTTCCATTCTTTGTAAGCATATTGAGAATTCATCTACCATGGTCAATGATGTTTAATTGTCCTGACACTCCTTGTTTAAAAGAAATAAATTCCTTTAGAAAACTAATAAATCTGAATAAACCTTCATTTTACCCCCTTACCCTTATAAAACGCGTGTCATGAATGCATATATAAATGTATATATATGAATGGGTGCAAAGATGAAATTGATGTAATCTTAAAGAAAAATGTGTGTGAACAAATATATACAAAGGGCCTATTATTAAAGAAACTACACCAAATAAACTTATGACACCATGATGCATTAAGGTACAATAATATATAAAGAGGAACAAAAATGAGGAATAAATTATTAGGACATTACAACACCTTTTAGGGCAAATGAAAAGGCCTTGTTGCTAGCGATGACATTCGAACATCATTGTCTAACCTATAGGTCTACAGCATGTAGGTAAAGCTACACGTATGACTGGCAAGGCAAAAGAAATAATTACTTTACTAGTGACGATGTTCGTTCATCATCACTTAGCATCAAAATTATAACCATGATGACACCTTTTAACATGCAACAAGTTTTACCATAAATGACGATGTTCAATTATCATCACATAATTCACATATTCAGAGCATAAAATAAAAAGAAAAGTGTAAGAATTGTTCCTCATTTGTACCTAATTTAGTACCCTCTAGAATTGAGTATGGCTATAACAAGGTAAAGCCCTTAAGGTTCATTACATGAAGTTCGATTCAATCATCTAAATAGGTTCTAGAATTTCTCCCTGAGTTCAGAAAGAACTTAAAAGGTACCTTAATCCTTACCCATCACGGGTTTATGTCGAAAATGGTTTAATTTTAGTGGGAGTATCTTTCATGCCTATAATGAGGCTAACACCTCAGGTAGGCATTGGAATTTACACCTGTTAGGCTTTTCATTGGCCCAAACAAAGGCTAACACCTCAAAAGGCAGAGCTACTTCTCCCCCTCCTAAAATATCGAGTACCTATGCCCTATCCATATAGCGTGGAAAGGAATCTAATGCATATGCATATGCACAGTGTGTGTGGAGAACAACTTACCTTTTATGACTCGACATTTTCAAAAAATAATAAAAACTCTTATCCTAAATTCCCCCCAGAAATAATGTTGCAAAGAAGACAATAAAGTTAATGAAAAAAATATGAACAATATATGGCACAATTCCCATATCAATCAAAAATAATTTTTTTGTTTTGAAAATATCAAAAATTATAGCTAAATACTAATTGAAATTGAATTAATCAAAATTTAGTTAATAGGTAATTAATTTTAGGCCTAACTCTCTAACTCGTCCTTAGTGGAGTCGTCAAGTTGTTGCAACAAGACTCGACTACAAATCATAACTAGCCTAACTTAAAATGGTAGGTGTACCTATTGATTCTATATATATCTATATCATTATTTTCTTTTATTTAAAGGCATCTATTGTTATTATTATTCTCTATTTTTTGTGTCTGGGGACTAAGTTGTCGAGATGAATCACTCACTCAACTTCTCTAAATAGTCATTATGAAACGACCATTTTTCTAGAGTCACCACCAATCTTATTTTGGCCAGGTGAGATTGGATACCTATTGGAGTTTATATTTTAAGGATTACGAAACCCATAAAACTAAACTCCGAGGTCTACGCTCATACCAGAGATTACTTGAAAGGGTCTGGGAATCAGTTACAATTACAAGTAAGAATCAACCTTCTCCTAATGCCTGGAAATCGGTACCTTATTAATCCTATGTTAGCTTAAATTTTGATTTTTATTTGGTTTCAACATTTGATATTTAATTATAATTCCAATATTTCAAAAATTAAATTTTACAAAACAAATTATTATTTTGGATAGGAAAATCAGGTTTCTAACATTTTTGAAAATCAAAATATCTTTCATACCCTCCCGGAGAACCAAGAGAACATGAAAATTTTTATCATTCTCTTTCGTACCCTGCTGAAAAGCTAGTGGAATACGAAAGGTTTTAAAAATCAAAATATCATTTGTACCTCTCTGGAGAACCTATGGAATGCAAAAGATTTTATTTTTTTGAAATTTGAAAAATCTCAATTTTTATATTGAAAAAGGTGTCTCGTTATTAAAATAATCCATAGAACCCATCACATATTCTGGTAGGAATTTTACATACTATTTTAACATCGGAGACATTACCTTAATTTTCAAAAATTCTATTTTTGTAATAAATATTAACAAAATAACCTAAGATTTAGAAATGGACTAAAATGGCAAGCATAACCCTAATGTGTACTTTCGAGATGAAAGTATCCTAGTAATCACATAAGACTTGATTTTAAAGTAAAATTATGAAAATACCTCTAGGGAATACCTTTGATGTAAAAGTATCTTGGTTATCCTAAGAACTTGAAAATGATAATAAAAATGTGAACCTATCTTAAATATGCACCTTTGGCATAATAGCATTCTAGTGAATACCTTAGACTCAAGGAAAAATTACCAAAATGGCCCTAAGGTATACCTTCAATATAAAATTACCCTGGTTATCCTACAAGGTTGGATGGCATCACCAACAAATGAACCTACTCCTATTGTACACCTTCGACCTATAAGTATCCCGATGATCACATAGGATTCGATTCTAAAAAAATTACTAAAATGCCCTTAGTAACCTAAAGGGTTCCATGATATCATAAATAAATGAACCTACTCCTACTCTACGCCTTTGACATAAAAGTATCCCAATGAATACTTGACTCTGTTCGAGAAAGATTACTAAAATACCCCTAAAGTATACCTTCAACCTATAAGTATCCTAATAACCTAGAAGACTCGACAATAGTATGAAATGACCATTATGCCCTCCATGGGTAACTTAAATATCAAAATTGACCTAAAATGCAAAATTACTTATAGGTCCTTAAACATTTAAAAATTACATTTTGAACCCTAATGAAAAACTGAAACAATACAAAAAGATTTAATAACTTCTACACACCTACAGATGGCGATACGAATGTTAGAAATATTTTTAAATGTCAAAAATATCATAATAACTCTAAAATGCAAAGTTTTTCTAAATAGTCCTTGAAATTTTCTAACTTTGAAATTTAGTCCCTATAAAAGATAAAATCATAATTAAACACAAAATTCATCACAAAAAATCATGAAAATTATATCAAAATCATATAATTAATTTAGCCAAGTATCTATGACTTTAGGACAAAAAGTTTACAATTTTGCACATAAGTCCCTAAACTTTTGAAAATTACGTTTCGTACCCTAACGAAAAACCGAAAGAATACAAAAGGTCTAATAATTTCAACACCCCTAAAAAGGGAGCATTTTACCCTAAATGCTATGATTTGCTAAAGGTCCCTGAACGTTCTAATTTTGCATTTTGCTCCCTACATAATAAAAAATCATCAATTAACACCAAATATATCATTAACAATTATTGAAATCACACCAAAAGTCACAATATGAATTTGTCCAAGCACCCATGGCCTTGAAGCAAATTTTTCATATTTTTCAAACTAGTCCCTAAACTTTGTAAAATTGAAAAATGACCCTAAAATAATACAAAATGTATAAACCATATTCAAATATGCTAAATAAGCATAAAAACACTTCTTCAAATATTCACAAGCAATTGGTTAAGCATTGATGGCCATAGAAAAAAATTTACAATTTTTGCAAATTAGTTTCTAATATTTCTATATTTACAAAATAAGCTAAATAAAATTAAAACATCAAAAAATCAGCCCCTTCATGATTCTAGTTCAGCAAAAAATATTTTTTTCATCATATATTTTCATAAATATTAATATACATACATGTTGCAATCTTTACAAAGCATAAATAAACATAAAACCATTAAAAAATGAATAAATCTATACAAAACTACATGAAAATGTTAATAAAAATTACTTAAACATATATACATGAAAATAAATAAATATATATATATATATCAACAAACACAAATAATCTCAAAGAAATCAACTTATTTCTAATAAAAATTCGCTAAAACAACAAAATCAAGAAATTTAATCATAGCCATCATACTTGGCCTTTCAACATGAGTAAAATTTTATGAGCACAAGTATTCATTTCGCTTATTGAAAAGGGGAATCAAACAACAAATAAACAAAAATTAAGAAATTTACAAGAATTGTAGTTTGAAAATGCTTGAAAATTTAGGTATATTTTAGTATTTTTTTTCTTTCTTTTTTTTTTAATGGAAATCGCTAACGTCTAAAGACCTTAAATGAAGAAAACCACTACTTATTTATAGTGGATGAAAGACAGCAAGGGTGGAGGCTTCCACCAATTTCTATAAATTTCCCTTATTTCTTTTATTTAATATTTATTATTCTTTTATTTATTTTATTTGATTTTTATTAATTAAATAATTTGATTTAAATTAATTAATTTCGTCATTTAGTGAATTACATCATGCATGACATCATCATTTCTAGATATTTTTAGAAGATATTTATATAATCTATAAGATTATACCGTAAAAATTGGTTAGAAGGATTAAATTATAAAAATTAAAAATTTTGTATTTGAAATAAAATTTCATATGATTAATTTAATTTGATCTAATAATAAAAACAATTTCTATTTACCAATAAAAAACATTAAAAATAGCAAACTTGTAAAATTTTACGAGAAAAACCATTATCGGGAAAATTTATTATATGTAAAAAATGAAAAATTGATAAAATAAATTAAATTTTGAAAAATTGATTTAATTTGAATTAAAGAAAAATATTTGAAGAATTTAAAAATTATAAACTCAGAAAAATCCTATCGAAAAATTTACAAAGTATAAAACTTTGTACCTCGGTAACAGGAAAAATTCTAAAACTCATAAAATAAATTGAATTTTTCAAAATTAATTTAATATGAATTAAACAATAATATTTAAAAAATTTTAAAAATTAGAAACTTAAAAAAATCTTCTTGAAAAAATTTACTTAGTAGAAAACTCTGTATTTTAGAAGCGGAAAAAAATGTAAAACTTATAAAATAAAATTGATTTTGAAAAATTGATTTAGTGGTAATTAAATGTGAATTGTTAAAGAATTTTCAAGTTTAAAACCCAAGAAGATTTCACGAAAATTTTACAGGTAAAGAAAAGCTTGTACTGTAAAACCCAAAAATTTTCAAAAATATGTTTAAATTTTACGAAAATGAATTTTGTCCACCATATTAGTTAGAGCATTAATTTTATAAAAATAAAAATAATAAAGATGAAAATTTGAAATAAAAAACAATTTTTACCAAAAAATTTCACGAGTATGATACTCGCGATATTGCAAAAAATTCAAAATTAATTATGAAAATAGACAACATGACACCTTATGGTATAAAATGCTAATATGATATTTTCGTTAAATATTTCTGATTTTTCGGAGTGCATATTGGCACAAATACCATGTTGGTATCAATACAAATTCTTGATAACTTTTGCAGAAAAAATTTAAAATTTCACAAGTATAAAGTTAAAGTTAATTATTTTACCTTGAAATTCATCTTTTTTTTTTTAGATTTGTTTTCTTCAACCCTTGAAATGCCACTAATTTTGTCACACGCACCAGGTGGCTGCTAAATCCTTGATCTCGAATATTTTAGGCTATCAAGAAATAAGCTCAGACAAAATTAGGTGTTTACATCAACTTATTAAGAAAAGTTAGTAGTAGAACATGACAACATGCCTTAAGATAATCATGAAATAAAATAATAAATGCGAGCGAAAATGTCTATTATCGCTTGCATAATACGGTGTATATGAGTGAAGGTAAGAAGTGTTTCCTCGAGTGACCATATTCTTCGGGTTATTCTAGCAGCATTCTGGTATGGTTTGACATAGTTCGGCTTAAAAGTTCACTATATGGGTTTAAGTTGATGCCTAAATCGGTATCCGAATTGCTCCTCCATCTAGTAAGGATAGCTGAGGCACCTCGATCCTAGGCCAATCATGAGTTTAATGGAATAAGTTTGATCCGATGGATGTATTCCCCTATGCAAATACAGAGGGGTACTCACGAGAGACATAGGTAATTTACACCCCAAAAGTTCTTTCCATACCTATGCAAAGGGTTATTTACGAAGGCGGATGGCTCACCTCCTCCTAATCTTAGGATACTGACCTTATCGTGGTGTTTAGTGGGGATCTAGTGCAAATGCACTTGCCACGACTGTGTGTCAGAGAAACTATCAAACCTTTTATTTTACTCCTATATTACCATACTTATTTAAGTCGTTATTTATTCAGGAACAAAGTAGTCCCTAACAATCACAAAACAAAATGACAAAAAGTAAAAAGTTAGAAAATAAAAATAAAAGGGAATTATATCTAAATAGTAATAGGAGCCAAGAAACCAAGGGCCCTACAAGACATAGCTAGCCATAGCTATACAAAACATGTTGTACCAATACACAAGGCAATTTTTACCCATGATTATTGATGAAGAGTGTATCAATACCAAGAGCAAAAAATTATTTCCAGTCTCAAGACTTAGAGCCTTGTATCGATAATCCATGGATTTGTATCAATACTCTTGCTTGTGTATCAATACATTTTGCCAAAAATCACAACTTTAGCTATTACCAAGGCCTGTATCGATATAAACATGCTAAATATCGATAGCACACCTTATGAATCGATACCAAACACTCTTGTATCAATACTAAACATGAAAATTTGAATTTTTGGTGATGTGAAAGCTTTGTATCAATACATATGCACTGATGTGACTTGCACATAACTTAGGCCCTTTGACTACCTCACCTTGGTCATAAATAGTGGGAAACTAACCTATGCTAATCCTGGCAGTCATCCTCATTCTTATTTTTTATTTTTTTGATTCTATCATCTTTCAATTATGCCTCAGAATGACAGAAATTGGCCTGGACAAAATGAGGTGCCTAAGTTTGAAATAAAATCTAGATTTTCACTTTTAAAGGATATCTCGTTATTAAAATAATACATAAAACCTCTCTCATATTCTGGGAGAAATTCCACTTATTATTTTAAGTAGGAGACGTTACCTTAATTTTATTAAAAAATTTTTGATTTATTAAAAATATTAATAGAACATCCTAAGACCCGAAAATGGCCTAAAATGATAAACCTATCCCTAATGTGTACTTTCGATATTGAAGTATCATAGTAATCACATAGGACTTGGTTCTAACGCAAAATTATAAAAATACCCTTGAGATATACTTTCAACATGAAAGTATCCCAATAATGCTAAAGGACTCAAAAATGATTATAAAAGGGTGAACTTATCCTAAATATACACCTTTGCCATAAAAACATCCCAATGACTATATGCCTCTAGGGTATACTTTTGATATGAAAGTATCCCAGTAACCCTAAAGGACTCAAAAATGATCATCAAAAGGTGAACCTATCCTAAATATACACTTTTGGAATAAAAGCATCCCAATGACTACCTAAGACTCGATTCTAGCAAAAATTACCAAAATGCCCTTGAGGTATACCTTCGACATGAAAATATCTCGGTACCCTAATGGACACTAATATGATAAAAAAATAATCATTTCACCCTAAATGGGGAAATTAAAATATTAAAATTGACTTAAATGCAAAAATTACAATTATGCCCTTAAACTTTTCAAAATTTTATTTCTTACCTTAATGAAAAATCAAAAGAATATGAAAAGTTTTAATATTTTCTACACCCCTTTAGAGGATCGGAGGAATGTTAAAAATATTTCAAAATGACCAAAATACCCTATATGAGTAATTTAATGTGAGAAAGAGCACTTTGCCCCTAAATGCAAAGATTTGCTATATAGTCCCTAAATTTTTCTAATATGATCCCTACATGGAAAAATACCACAAAACATCATCAAACATATGAAAATCAGCATGCAAAGCATGGCAAATATCCTCATGATGATTTGGCCAAACATCCTTCACCTTGAAACATATTTTTTCACTTTTTGCAAAACTGGTACTTAAACTTTGTAAAATCGCAAATAGGTCCCTAAAATGTTAAAAAAAGCCTAAAACATATTTAGAAATTCATGAAACACTTGTTCCATGGTACTAGGGACTTTCGGCCAGGGAAGAATGGCCCTAAAAAATTTTAACTTCTTACAATTTGGGGTTTAGGGTATAATTTTCAAATATTAAGAAAATTGTAAATATAAAGACATATATGACAAAATCAATACAACAACAACTTTTCATTAAAAAAGGCTATAATTAAAAAAATTAAATATAACAACAAAATATAAGAATTTGTTCATACTCACCATGTTTAGCTTTTCAACGTGGATTAAAATCCATGAACTTTAACAGGATTTTGACTCCTAAAAAGAAAGAATCAAGCATAAAACAAGCAAAAATTAAAATTTTTACAAAATAACTTACCTTGAAAGCTTGAAAACATGAGAAATTTTAGGTAATTTACTGGATTTTTAATATTTTGGTAAGATTTTTACTAAAGCCATAAACATTTCATGAAGGCTTTCTCTCTTTGTTTTTTAAGGGGAAAATCAGCTAAGAATTTTTTTCTTTACTTATTTTATTTATTTATTAAGTTTTTTTCTTTTTTTTGATTTCGAAAAGATTTTCATTGATAATTTTTGTCTTTATGCATATTGCATCGCACATGACATCATTAAGTCCTAGAAAGTTTTGGAAGATATTTATACAATATGTAAAATTTACCATAAAAATTAATTAAAAGGATTAAATTGTAAAAAAATTATGTATTTGAATTAAAATTGCATATAATCAATTTTATTCAAAATTTTAATCAAATGAGAGGCCTAATTAAAAATATGTAATTTTATGTGGAAGAAAAAAAGCATTAAAAATTTTAAACTCATAAAAATTTTACAAGAAACAACTTCTTAACTAGGAAAATTGTTATACGAAAAAAATGCAAAACTCATAAAATAAATTTAATTTTAAAAAAATCATTTAATATGAATTTAACAACAATTTTTGAAATATTTTAAAAATTATAAACTTAGAAAAATCTTATTAAAAAAATTTACAAAATAGAAAACTCTGTATCTTGAAAACGAGAAAATTCTAAAAATATGTACAAATTTTATAAAAATGAATTTTTTCAACACATTAATCAAAATATTAATTTACAAAAATAATGAAGATAAAAACTTAAAATCTGAAACAATTTTTATAGGGAAAAATTTCATGAGTATAACATTCATGGTATTGTGAAAATTTTAAATTTAATAAATAAATTTAACAACTTGACACCTTTAGTATAAAATGCCAATTTAAAATTTTCCTTGAATATTTTTGATTTTTTGGGCAAGATTTGGCATAACTACCATACAAGTATCAGTAAAAATATATGATAGTCAATTTCTCAAATTTTATGAAAAATTCTTGAAAATTCCTAAAATTGAAAAATTTGACCGTGATAATGTATGCAAAAATGGATTTTCGAAATTTGACAAGAAAATATTCATAAACAATTTTTTTCTCTTAAATATTTGTCCTTTTATCCAAGATTAGCCCTCAAAATGGCACTTTTCTATCACGTGCATGTATGGCTATTTAAAACAAAACCAAAATGATCTTGAAAATGTCTAATCTACTTGAAAAGGTTGCCCTTGACTAGGGTAACCATTAAATTCTCTATCTCGAATATTTAGGACTGTCTGAGAAAAGGCCAAAACAAAATTAGGTGTCAACAACTTTAATTTTCCCATGCCCCAGGAAAGATAACTCCATATTTTATCTTTTGTCATCATCTTTCCTTAATGAGTTTCAAACTCTCAATACAGACTCTTTGCTTGAATGGCTTGTTAGTAGGTTTGACATTCTCTTTAGCAAGAAAGAAAGCACTACCTCATAGGAAGTTTCCAAAGGTAAGTCCGACGTCTCTTTAAGGTAATGCAATTCACTCGTAAGGCCTTATTCATCTCTTACCCGGCAAAGCTATCTCTCATCCCTTGCTTATGTTAAATTTTTATTTCACCCCCTCCTTCCATGAGTTTGATCTTATTTTGATTTGGTCCCTTCAATTTAAGAAACCTTTCTTTCTTTTTATGACACCTTTTCAAGTTTCTCAAAATAATTTTTTGAAAAAAAACTATATTTTGTTTAAAACTTCTATGTTAAAAACATGTGATACTTAAGTTCCTTGAATATTAATGGTTTTTTCTTTAAAATTTTCCTAAATCAAAATCAGGGTTTTCCTCAAGATGGGTTAAAGAGCTTAAAAACTTTGTTTGATCCAAAAATTTCAAGATTGATAAGATGCATGCCTTATTTTCTTAGGCACAAATGGATCAAGTTGTGTGAAGTATGAATTGTTTTGAAAATAGACCAATTTGATGTTCTTTTAATGCTCTTAACCATTAGCTCTTCAATAGGTACCATGATTGGTCGTGAAAGGTTTCAGATCAAAAGGTTAAGTTGGAAAAGAGGATGGATTTAATTTTCAAAGTGGGTGTGTTCAACTGTGGATGGACTTAGGGATTTTTGGATGTCCCCAAATTTTTTCAAAATGGTTTTTCCCCTTATGAAATTTCAATATTCCCAGAAGTGATACTGGCAGTTCTTCTATTTTTCTTTTCACTTAAGGAATCACAGTTTGGGAACTTTAAAGTTACTTTAATGAAGTGTTGAGTCTTTCAAATGATCATGGTTTTATTGATAAGGAAATTAGCATAAGGGTACAAGCTAATTCTCAACATCAATCATTAGTATTCTCAAAACTTTTCATCAACATGCTTTTAAAAATATTTGCCTTTTAGGAAACATTCTTATTTTGTCAAAACACTTAACATGCATACTTCACTTGATGATGTCAATTTAGAGAAAGGCTTTTCAAAATAAGGGTTACTTTTTTACCCCGGATAAGCTGACAGGAGTATTAGGGTTATTCCCTTGATTCCTTAATTTACATTTTCAGACTCTTTCACTCTGGCACTCGTTATTTCCACCTGATTTAAAAATTTGTGCTTGCATTTATTCTTATTGTTTCATCAATCTTTCTTGTGTTTCATAATGGTTTGACTCCATCCTTTCTAGGCATGTCAAAAATTCATCTCCCATGGTCAATGATGTTTGATTGTCCCGACATTTCGGATTTGAGAGAGAAAATTCTTTTAAATTTGAGAAAACCTTCATTCTTCCCTGTAAGGATGAAATTAACGTAATGTTAAAGAAAAGTTTGTAATAAAGTGATTCAAACAAATATATACAAAATGTTTATTGTCAAAAAAAAGACTACCTAAAAAAATGAAGGCATTATGGTGTCTTAAGAAAAAACAATCAATCTTATTATGGGCAGCACAACGTTCGTTCATCATTGTCCGATGTATTTATTATAGTACAATAATATACAAAGGGGAGCAATAACAATAATAATAATAATAAAGAGAAATAAGTTAGCTCAGATAAACAATAAAAAGAATTAATATGAAAAAAATAAATAAATGTTGCCACAAGTAAATCTAGGCATTACAACACTTATTGGGGCAAATGAGAAGGCCTTGTCACTGGTGATGATGTACAAACATCATCTCCTAACCTACATGTTTATAACATGGGTTAAGGCCACGCATATGACTTGCAAGGCAAAAGAAGTAATCACATTACAATTGATGATGTTTGTTCATCATCACTTGATATCTAAATTAAAACAATGATAGCACTTCTAAGGTACAACAAAGATATTACCATAAACTATGATGTTTGATTATCATCATATGATTTACATGCTCATAACATAAAATAAAAAGAAAGGGTAAAAGTGTTCTTCGTAAGTACCTAATTTGGTAACTTCTAGAACCGGGTATGGCTCTAACTAGGTGAGGCCTTCGTGGTTTATTATATGGGCCAAGTCCAAAAACAACAATGAAGTACCTTAATCCTTACCCATCATAGGTTTATGTTGGAAAGGGTTTAATTCGAGTGGGAGCATCTTCCATGCCCGTAACGAGGCTAACACCTCATGCAAGCAAAGGAATTTACACCCGGTTGGCTTTTTACTAGCCCAAGCAAAGGCTAATACCTCAGAAGGTAGAGCTACTTCACCTCCTCCTAAAATATTGGGTAACCTACACCCCCTCTATATGCTTGGAGGAGAATCTAATGACATGCATGTGTACAGTGTGTGTGGGGGAACAAACAAACCTTTTATAACTCAACTCTTTCAAAAATTAAAAAAAAAATTAAAAAAAAAAACTATCATATATGCCCTAAAAAAATGCTGCAAAAGAAAAGGCTAGTGAAAAATATGAACAAATATATATAGGAATTTCCATATAAATGAAAAATATATAAAAATTTTGTTTTGAAAATAGCAGGAATTATAATTAAATACAGGTTAAAATTGAATTAATCAAAATTTAATTAACACGTGATTAACTTTCGGCTTGACTCTCTAACATGTCCTTAGCTGAGTCGCCAAGCTTTTTCAACGAGGCCTGGATACGAATCCTGACTAGCCGGACTTAAAAGGTGGGTGTACCTTCATTCCTATATTTATATATATATATATCATTATTTTTTATTATAGGGGTCATATTATTATTATTTCCTCTGTTTTGTCTGGAGACTCAGTTGTCGAGATGAGTCACTTACTCGACTTAACCCAAAATAGTCATTTCGAAATGACTATTTATTTTAGAGTCACCACCAATCTTTTTTGTTAAGTGAGATTAGTCACTTACCGGAGTTTGTATTTATATGGTTATAAAACCCATAAAAACAAACTCTAAGATCTGCGATGATACCAAAGATCGCATTAAAGGGCTTAAGAGTCAGTTACAATCACGAGTAAAGATCAATCATTCTCATGATGTCAAAAATCGATATCTTATTAATTACATGTTAACATAAATTTTGATTTTTATTCAATTTTAATATTTGGTATTTGATTATAATTCCCATGTTTCAAAATTTTTTTATCTTTTTGCCTGAATTTATTATTCTATAGAAGAAAGTCAGGTTTTTAATATTTTTGAAAATCAAAATATCTTATATACCCTACAAGAGGACCGAAGGAACATGAAAATTTTTATCATAATCTCTTTCACACCCCACCGGAAAGCCAAAGGAATATGAATGGTTTTAAAAATCAAAATATCTTTTTCATCCCACCTGAAGGCCGGAGGAATACGAAAAATTTTATTTTATAAAATATAAAAATCCTAATTTTCATTTTGAAAAAGATATCTTATTATTACAATAATCCGTAGAACCACTCTCATATTCTAGTATACATTCCATGTATTATTTTAACTCAGAGACGTTGCCTTAATTTTTTAATATTTTTTTAAAAAATTTGATTTCATGAAAAATAATAAAATCTATCCTAAGACTCAGCTTCTATAAAAAAGTAAAAAAACTAGGCACTAAGGACCCAGATTTGGTCAAAAAGACCAAAATCTCTCCTAAAGTATATCTTTGACATGAAAGTATCACAGTAACTCTAGAGGACTTGATTTTAATGCGAAGTTACTAAAATGCCCTTATGTTGTACCTTCGACATTAAAGTATCCCGATAACCCTAAAGGACTTAAAAATGATCATACAAGACGAACCTATCCTTAATGCACACCTTCATCATGAAAGAATTCAGGTGACTACATAGATCTCGGTTCTAAGGTAAATTACCAAAATTCCCTTAAGGTGTCCCTTTAACATATAAGTATCCTAGTACGCTAAAGGACTAAGCTTAAACCTATAAGTATCCTAGTGACTACATAGGACTTGGTTCTAATGTAAGTTACCAAAATGTCCACTGGGCATACCTTTGATATATAAGTATCCTAATACCCTAAAAGACTTAATAATTTCATAAAAAGATGAACCTATCTCTATTATGCACCTTTGACATAAAAATGTCCCGGTGATCATAAAGGACCCGATTCTAGGGTGAATTATAAAAATACCCTTAAAGTGTACCTTTGACGTAGAAGTATCTCGATACCCTAAAAGACTTAATAATGATCTGAAATGACAATTATACCGTTGATGGTTATCTTGGACATCTACATTGCAAAATTTGCTAATAAGTCCTTAAATTTCTCAAAATTATATTTTAGCCCAAATGGCTAAAAATGCTAGAAATGTTCCAAAATGACCAATATACCCTAGGTGGGTAATTTGATATGAGAAATGACCATTTTAACCTTACAATGCAAGGCTTTACTAAATGGTCCGATAACTTCTCTAATTTTACAAATTAACCTCTACATAAAATAAAATACAAAATCAAATATCAAACACATCAAAATAACCCCTAAAATTTTTTCATCTTTACTATTTAGTCCCTAAATTTTCTATAATTATAAAATAACCTAAGAATGAAAACATCATAAAATCTTCCATGTTAAATTTGGCTAAGCATGGAAAATACCCTTCCAAGGCTTCAAAATTTTAGGAAATTTATTTTTAGGCCCCTGCAAGTTTCAAATATTTCAAAATAATTCAAATTACCACGAAATCGACCATGAAAAATTATCCAAAAGCCATCATGAGTTTTGGCCAACATATGTAACAATCAAAAACATTTTTTCATCACATATTTTAATGAATATCAATATAAAATACATGTCTTAGTCTCAAATATACAAGAAATCATAGAAAATAATAAACATATCAACATTTTTAATCAACAATCAACATAAAAATAAATGAATTTCGTTCTGTTCTGATAAGCCAATTATGATCGGCCTTGAAACAATTCATTGCATTGATATTTATCAAATCCAATACAATATCAATAAACCCATTTTACCCTCTACACGTTAAGTAAATTAGAATT